>JAJLYH010000137.1:24243-36654 GCA_030571675.1 Arxiozyma telluris
GTATATTCTTTAATTATTTTCTAAATATTATCCCTTTTAATTTGTATCTTTCTTTTTAAAAATAAAAAATGAAAAAAAATGAAAAAAAATTGTTGTTATTATGTTTATATTCAGATATATTCAGATGTCTATATCTATATCTATAACAATTTTCTAATAAAAGTTTGATTTGTTTGTTCTTTTAAACTCAATAATATATCTTCAACGTGCATGAAGTTAACGATAATAGAACTTATATATACGAAGACATCTATACAGCTAGATAATTACGGAATGGATATGGAATTGTTGTGAATACTACATATCGATTTATCGAATATAAAAAAAACATATAAAATATAAAAAGATAAAAAAAAAAAAAAAAAAAAAAATAAAAAATTTTTATTTTCTTTTTTTTTTTATTTTTGAGAAATAATCCGTATTATGGACATGCTATTGTTTTGCATTGTCTCTTTCTTGCAGAAACAAAGGAGAGATTCCAAACTTCATTTCTCTCGTATTGTTAATTGCCATTTTCATTGTTGTGTTTTCCCTTTTGGGTAACTGTGGAACTTATACAATACAAAAATACAAAATAAAAAAAAATAGGAAAAATAAGAAAAATAAGGGTACACAACCCCCCCCCCGCTCTCCCCAACAACTGTGCTGGACAAACCCTAAATATGCTACAACACAAGATAAAGTAGGGCAAATAAAACATAAATCCAGCGCAACGGGTGAGGGGCGGGGAATGCGGTAAAATGTTATTGCAGTTTTGTTTTTTTATATATACAACTGCTGTTTACATTTGAAGGTACATCATGGATACATAACATATATATTTATCTCTCTACCTCCATACTTGTGTAAAATATGGAAGAAACACTGAACGGACATACATACAGCTTAGTTGGTGCACAAAAACGAAGGATGTATATGTATAGAATCATATTTTTCCTTCTTTCTTTCGTTGGTGTGTCATATTTACAGTTATCTTATTAATGGAATAATGGTAATGGTAACATCCGTAAACATCTACTACTTTAATTTTTTCTTTTCTACTTCTTAATATACAGTAGAAAACATAATAATGTAAAAAAAAAGAAAAAAAAAACACAAAAAAAGAAATAAATGAATTGAAATGAAAGAAAATGGAAAAAATTGAGACAGTTAGTATATATAAACCTATAAAATATTTCACATGTGTAAAATGTTATATTCGTATAGAAATATACATATATATATCTTGTATAATATGAAATGAAAAGGGGGAAAAAAATAGACTACAAAAAAATTAATTGTTTTTTTAAAAAGGTAAAAGAAAAAAGTAAAAAAAAAAAAAAATTGGCATAAAGTGTTGTTGTTAACCATGTTGTTGATATTATCACATTGGCACATATGTTCTTCCCCCTATAAACTCTCCCAATTATCTAGATTCTATACTATTGCAAGTAAACAAAAATGGTTAAATCGACAAAAATATGATCATTTCACAAAAGAAGCTAAAGTCCAAAACTTAAGATCTCGAGCAGCGTTCAAATTGAAAGAAATTGATGATAAGTTTAAACTTTTCAAATCTGATAAAATTCAAAACGTACTTGATCTAGGTTTCGCACCAGGTTCATGGTCTGAAGTGGCTAGGCAACGGTGTCATGCAAGATCAATGATCCTAGGTGTAGATATCCTACCATGTCAACCGCCAGAAGGAGTAAGTAGTCTGCAAGCAAATATCTTATCAAAGAAAACACAAGATTTAATTAGATTATACTTTAATAAACATAGCAGATTAGACCACATTTTAAATGATGTTGAGAATATTCATAAAGACCATGGGTTCTTAAAACCAAATGTACCTGTGGACATTGTAGATCCAGAATTTGAAAATGAGTTGAGGAATGAAGAAGAATATAGAGAAGTTTTTTCTCCCGATGTCGATATTTCCGCACATGATAATCAACAACCTATTGATATAATTTTAAGTGATATGTATGTACCCTTCCCCAGATTGACTGGTTATACGAATAATCTTACTAATCTACCTTACATCAGGCTTATGAATACTTCGGGAGTAGCCATTCGAGACCATCTATTATCCGTTGATCTTTGTGATGCTGCATTGGTAACTGCTATCGACCTATTAAAAGTTAATGGTTCCTTTGTCTGTAAATTGTATACAGGGAAAGAGGATAAATTATTTGAAAGTAGGTTAAAACATGTATTTAGAGTAGTACAAAGGTTTAAACCGGTATCTTCAAGACTTGAATCTAAAGAGATTTATTTTGTTGCATTAAAAAAAAGATCAAACGTTGATAAATTTAAAGTTTTCAGTTAAATTAACTTCAATCACTCCTTTCTTCCTCCTCTTTTTTTTTCTTGTTTTCTTTTCATATATATATTTCATTACGCATCATTCACTAAATAATAAATGATCATTGTTTGTAGATAGATATTTTATGTGAACTTTATTTATTGCATATATATTGATATGATTTATATAAATGAAGCGTTTTACTCTTTTTCTTTTTCTTTTTTTTGTTTTTTCTTTTCTAATCTCTCTTTTCCTGTGAAGGTGTAGGTTCCTTATCACTACTATCTTGAAATACATCTTCCTGGTTTTCTTCTTTTGCCTCTTCTTGTTCTAATTCAGCCTTATTTTCTTCCTTTTCAACAGTTTCTTCTTCTTTAGTAGGTTCTATTTCAGCTGCATTCATAGGAGATACTTTTGCATTTTTTTCTTCTGTCTTTTCTTTGTCACTGTTAAGTTCAGAATCAATGGCAATTAATGGTTCATCATTGCGATAAACTTCAGGGAAATTAGAACTCTCTCCAGGGGCCTGAATTCTATTAGCAATCTTCTCTTTATCACTTAAAATTAATTTATCTTTCCATTGTTCAACGATCTCCTTTATATCATCATTAGGTAAACCATACGTTAAAGAAAATATAGCAGCTTCACTGTATCTTTCAGATTTAAGTAGTAATTTTTTAGCAGCAGTTAAATCACCTGCGGTCCAATAAGAATTGAACGCTAGGTTATATTTACCCAAACTTTCTGCATCGTTACCTAATTGAATTAAAGCATCTTTATCATTAAATGAGGAATATAATAGAAATAAGGATTCTAAATCATGTGCTTTAGTATACGATTCAATAGCCAATTTGAAATTGAAATTTTGTAACGCTGAATCACCAAGTGATCTCCATTTAAGTTCATTTTCATTTTTATCCAATAAATCATACGCTAATTGTAATTGACCAAGTTTTATTGCTAGATCGAACTTCTGATCATTATCTGGAGAAACTTTTAATGCATCTTCATAGAGTTCTTGTCCTTCCAAAAATCTTGCGATTTTACTTAAGGAATCCTTATCTTGAATTGTTGGTAATATAATATTCTTAGCTTCTTCCAATTCACCTCTTAGAACAAGAGTTTGGAATTCAAGGACTTCTAAAGATACTCTGTGAGCATAGACATGGACTTCTCTGTCAGCTAAGTATACTTTGCCATCACGAGCCAAATAACCTAGTAAATACATTTCTTTTGTGTAATGGGAAAGGTTGTATGTTTTTCCACCCACAAAATAATTTAATCTATTAGTAGATGTAGTGAAAATGAAGACATCACCCACCCATTTACCAGATGTTATTGGTTCATTTAACTCGTACAACACATCAAAAGCCTCTTCAATCCCCTCATCTTCATCAATGTCTCCAGCGGAGAATGCCTCGGTATATAAGTCTTTGTTGAAAAGCAAAACATATGCGCTTGCTTCTTCAGTGGGACGATTCTCTCTACCATTGATAATCATTACTAGATCACCATTGTCAGACCAGATGACATCACGGGCATTAACATCGATTCTTCTCACTAATGCACCAGATTCCCAATCGAAGAAATAGATGAAGCCATCTGATTTAACACCTAATAGAGCACCACCGAATAATTTGTCAATCTTGTAAGATAATGGGACTGACCAAGATGTAATCTCTTTGAAATTTTTGTAATATTTGATAGTACCTGATACGTCAATTAAAGCATAACTGTTGGAGTCAGGTCCCCAGACAAAATCTAAACATTTACCGAAAGCTTTATTTCTCCAGGCTAAAGCTGTATAGATAACATATTCACCATCACCAACCACCGTAACAAATCTACCATTTGGAGAGTGCGATAAAGTTTGTGGAAAAATATCGACTGTTCCTAATTCTTTACTCTGTAGAAGTAATGGTTCATCTTGTTCAACATTCTCATTTCCTCTAATAACTGCGGTAAAAATATCATTGGCAGTAGCGTTTTTACCACCAGCCCAAACTAATTTCCCTACTGGATCTAAAGATAAAGCTGGAACATCGTTACCTAGAGACAAGACGGTGAATCCATTATCAAACCCTGCAACAATATAGTTTTTCTTACCAGTTGGGTGGGTCGCAATACACCAACTTCTTTCTAAACCCAAATTTAAGGTTTTTTCAACTTTATAAGTAGATGAATTCCAAATCTTTAAAGTACCATCTTCAGAACCAGATATGATGATTGGTAAAGATGGGTGGAAAACAGCGAAGGATACATTAGCAACATGGCCTTCCAAAGTGGCAACACAAGATTTGGTTTGATAATCCCAAACTTTGATTGTTAAATCATCAGAGGATGTAACCAGATATGGTTTATCAGGTAATGGGTAGTAATCAACATAATTTACACCCTTTTCTTGACCTGTGTGTAAAGTAAAGTTTGGAGAGGATTGTCCTAAAGACCAAACTTTAACAGTACGATCTAAACATGCAGAAGCAAAGGTACTTGGATCCTTTGGATTAAATACAACACACATGACAAAATGGTCATGGCCTTCAAAAGTTTGTTCCAATTTCCAATCTTTTTCCCAATTCCATAACTTGACAGTCAAGTCATCACTACCGGAAAGAACATATGGCTTTGTAGGATGGACAGCAATCGAACGAATATAATCTGGATGAGCTTCAAAATCAGTAACCTTTTCACCCGTATTGTAGTTATAGACCCTGATTCTAAAATCGTCTGAACCTAGGATAATCCAATTTTTTCTAGCAATAAATCTACCAGCTCTTACTGGAGTCTCTGTAACTTGGATTGATCTGACAGATTGTTGAGTTTCATAATTCCATATTTCAACTTTACCAGAGTAAAGGGTAACTAAAACCCATGGTTCAGTTGGGTGAAAATCAACCCCTTTCACTCTATCGGTCCTATTGCTAAAGGTTTTTTTGATATCGAACTTCATAGTTTAATTCGAGTTCGTTATAACTGTAATTTTTACAAATTGTTATTTGGATGATTCTATGATTTAAATTACTTGAGAATAAAGAGAACAATAAACACAACAATAAAGATGGGAGGGGATAGGAACTTCTTCCTATTATTTTTCGTTTTCGTTTTTTAAATCCCTCTGTGTGCCAGCAATTTGGTGGGTCAATTCAATTGTTGTATGAGTAACAAATACTTGTCCCTTCGACACAAAACCTCCGTCCAATATAGCAAGTCTCTATTTGGAACCTTTGGTTTCTAGAAATCTTTTCGCTTTGTTGTTCTTCTTTTTTGTTATTTTTTTGTTTTCCAGAATTAGAGAATACTTTACCCGAAGATCACTTAGAACGAGAATGATATTAGAGCTAAAATAAAAAAAAATGAAACTGATATGTACCAAAAATGAAACTGACTATTGGATTGTGCTATCTCTAGTTCTTATAGATATAATTGAAAACTGACTTAATATGGTGCCTCTTATTAAAGAAAAGTCATCATTATTATCTTACCAACAGATTATGGGATGATAAGTTGCAATTGTGAAGATATATTTGAAACATAATGAAATTAAAAATGCACAATATACGGACATATCTGTATTTCTATGTATGTTTATATATAGAGTTATAGATGAATATTCAGAATGCAGAAAAAGATATACTGGAATAAATAAAACGAATGGTAACAATCAGCTAAAAGTTACAGGATAATATTATTAAGAATATATAGAAAAAATATGTCATGATGGGAATATGTGTCAATCTAAAATATATTGTAAGGGGAATAGGATAGTACAAGGATAAAAATTATGTAGAAATGGCATTATTAAGTGGGAATGATCCTTGGTTATTGTATTCTTGTAGTAATTAAATGAAGATGGATCACTTGATGAAGATATGGGCCATGTCATATTACATTTTCTGAAATATTATTATTGTGACTATCGAACGGATTCAATACGTTATTATTATGAGATGAAATATCATTTGTCTCATCAATATCTGTCTCATCATGGAAAATAGTGCTATTATCAGTATTATCATTACGGGCAATGCTTTCATGGGAAGTTGGATCCGTGGATATATCAATTGATTCAGAATTGAATGGATACCTTATCTCTCTTTCTATTGGTGCAACGCCAGAGTTAGGGACGTTTACATAATCTTGGTTTTCTTCATCCACAATAAACGGCGATTCCCCATTAACATGTGGTGAGGTCTCTGTAAAAAATGGTGAAAGCTTGTTTGATTTTTCCACTGTTCCTGAAGAACTCGTCAGTATATCATTGTCTTCGTTAAAGATATCTTCCCAATGGTCATCATGGTCCCTTGCCACTTGGCCTAACGCAGCCAGCTCTTGTAATGCAGTCTTCTCAGTATTTTCACCAATTTTATTGTCTTGATCAATATTGTGTTTAAGGATATAAGTCATCTCAGAGGCAGCATTACGTCTTTGGAAAGATGTTCTATCATCTTTAGCTGGCTTGAATCTTAAATCTGGGTTCTTGGAGAAAATAATCATACCAGCGAATGTTAAAATCATCATCAATAAGACAAATGAAAATGCGGCATTCAAGATAAAGAAGATCCAGCCCATGACAGCTGAGACTGTATATGGCTGGCCAAACAAATCTGAGAAGAACAGGAATAAAAAGGAATTCACCAAAGTGACTATGCTGATGAGGATATTGATAACATTTGTTGGTTTATCTAAATATGGCTTATAACGAATAATGGCAATGGAGTAAGCCAAATCCAGGATAAAAATAGCCAAAGCTTGTGTCTTTCCTGAGCCTTGTGCAAACCCAATAAATAGTGATTTTAAAAGAATATAAGAAAGTAAAGCAACATTCCACCAATAATATGATGCACTAAACATGGTATAAAAAAAACCATACTTATGTAAGACAAAATCATCACCATATAACAGAGCAGCCGGATTATTATATTGTTGAACTGATTTTCTTGCGAAAAAGATGGTTCTAAAACCTGACCAAGCCATTAATCCGATAGATAAGATCAAGAAAAGACATGCAATCACGATCACCGCAGCAGAGTCCCTTTCAGTAAATTCCCAAAAACTTAAGATTGTCAATTGAGTAAACCCAATATAGACATATCTTAATAAAGCACCTTTTAAAATAATTCTCCAATTCAGTCTAAATTCATGAAATTTTGTCTTTGATAACCAACCTAATCTAATAGATAAATCGGTAGAATACTTGACAACTATAATAAATCCAGCAAGAACATAACCACATAAGACAAAAAATGTGAAACCAGTGGCAACTATTGATGTGTCTTCAATTCCCATAGCATACCCTAGCCTTCTAATACCTCTGAAAATAATAGTATTTCTGTTACCGTAGAGGACGTTTGTGGCTCTTTTCAATAAAGCCGTAGTATATTCAAAGGATCTTTGAGTTAAAACAGACATAGTAGTGGATGTCATATACAATGACGATGTACCACCAGTAGAGTCGATATACCAACGGAAAATCTTTTGCATAAAATTGATTTTAATTAATCCCATTGACCATGCCAAATTTTCTGCCCACGATGCAGCAATTGGTGGGACTCTATGAACGTGTTCCATTGCTACGACCACAACAGATTGGAAATAAAGAAAAAGAGACATAGTGTTAGCAGATATATGTGAAGCAGCAGTAGAGTTTCCAAAAGTTGATAATAATGCTGATAACAGTAGTCCGATACCAGCAATAACTGCAGTAGCCCATTTAACACCAGTCTGAGATACAGTTTTACCATTAGAGAAGAACACTTGAATACATGCTAAATAGTCTGTTGTATTTACGGAATATACTTTGACTCTGGCATAAGCATCAATATCTGGTACTTCATAAGCTATATTTGGAATTTCTTCTATTAAATCCTTTGAAATATACTCAATAGATTCGATTTGAATTCTCCCTGGATGAACAGGACAAAATTGTTTCCAATTTATTTCACAAAGGTCAACATATTTTGTTATAATTTTGAATCCATAGGCATAAACATCTATATCTGCATAAATATATGAGTCTATTTCTGTAGTTAAATCTAAATCATAATGTAGAGACCCATCATCAGGATTAAATTTCACCTCAAAACTATCCGAAGTTAACAACGAGTTCTCCATACAAGAAACCAAAGAAGTAGCCATAAGCGATCGTTTAGCCAATATATTTCGGAATATTGTGGAGAGTATGAATATGTAATATATAAATTTGCTTTTAAAGGATATCATTATTGATAATAGTTATAATATTAATTATAATATATATAAAAAAGATAGCACTTCAGCCTAGTTTATTTTGATGTTGGAGTTTATTTTTTTATTCTTATATGAATATATTTAATAAGTTTGTGAGTATCGTGGTTCTGTTACAGCAACTTGTTTTATTTTAAAAGTGAACGAATATATTTGTGTTTATTATATATATATATATATATATATAAATGGTTTTCAGATTAATTTTGTTTAAGTATTTATGTTGCGACATAAATGCAACCCGTTGTTGTTATAAAAGATGGATATGTTCCTTTCGAAAGTAGGAAACCCCGAAAGAATGAAAGAAAGAAAGGAGTTTAAAGAAATTATGATAGAAAAAAACAATATGGATTACGGAAACAATAAAAAAAGTGGGAAAAAATAGAAAAGAGAGGAGAAGAAGACACTCAAACACAAAAAATTACTAAAAATAGATATATGAATCAAGAGCGGGTGAGCCGAGGAGCGAGCCGAGGAGGGGCTTTTATTTGTTACGAAATTTTTTTGTATGATTTTATGTACATGAAAATGCTGGAATTATGAATATTTCCTAAATCATCTGGATACTGAAGTCATCATGTACGAAGTATTTAACTACCACGAAAATGAAGTAAAATATCATTTAAGAAAATTTATATAGAGGAATACGAATAAAACATGTCCAACGTAACCAAGGAGTTTAACAAACTTTCTATAAATGAGCAGAAAAGTTGTTTGTTTCATTCTTTTAGGCTGAAGCATGTATATCAGAGTGAGTGTGCAATGATCAAGAAATGTAATTAGATAACAAGATGATTGACTACCAGAAATGAACATAGTTTTATTCGATTAATATCAATTTTTTTTTAAAAGAAAGTGCATAATGGGCATATGTATTTACTTGTTTGTTTTTAATTACTTCTTTACTATTTCTTTTTAAGTAACATTTAAATGTGTAAATAAAATATTTTACTCTGTTTTAGCAGTAATTATATTTACTTTTGCTTCTGTTGGTTTGTCCACTTTGGTGAACCACTATAGTTGCTATTTTAATTTATTAATTATACCAGAATTGCTTGGCGATAACAATAAATTTATTTTCCTTATTAATGAAATTTTTTTACATCAAGAAAAATAATGATGTAAATAAAGAATAAAAAGAAAAGAAAAGAAGAATAGATAAGATTATTCATATATGTTTATAATAATATATCTAAATTATATGTAAAAAGAGCTGGAAAAGCTTAATATCACCAATACATTCTATAATCATTATTAATAGGTTACAACTGGTTTCTAAATTCTCTATGTTCATGTGAACTGAAGATATGAATGATTTATCCCTTTCTTCTAAGTTTGCACATATGATGAACCATTATATAAAATCATAGTATCATTTGGAAAATTTGTAAAATAGAAAGAATATCTTTAGAATCTAATATATATGTATATATGTATATGCTGGCTTTTTCCAATTTAGACAAATCACATGACGGTAAACCATAAATTATGCTAGAACTGTTCCCCAACAAAAATAGAATTTCCACATTGAGGAACAATTGTAGCATAATTTATGGTTTACCGCCATGTGATTTGTCTAAATTGGAAATAATCTAGCTAAAGAGACTCTTTCTTAGACAAAAAAAAAGATAATAAGACAACAGAAAAATAATACTTTTTTCGCTGATAATATTGAAGATATCAATATGTATTATTCGTAGGAATGTAGTCCTACAGATTTAGCAAAGGAGGTATTCGTTTGAAATGAATAATGTGGAATGCACAATCCACAGTTAGTCAGATATTTTACACAAGTGCACAAATATAGATTATAAAACAAAAAATAATTTTTTAACATCTATCAAAAAACAAAGAATATGTAAGAGGTCATCTCAAGTAATAAACTAATATACGGATATTAATTATATATAATTTGTAAGTGTTTATATATAATTAATATCCATATTTTAGTATATTACTTGAGATAACCCCTTACACTCACAAGCCACTTACAATTTTGAAGGACAATATTTTTTATATTTCGTTCAAATACATATGTATTTGTCCTCACAATAGAAGATGAATAAACAAATATTAAAATTTCAGTTAAATATATACAAAAGAGTTAGAATTATCAGCAGAATGTATATGAGTAATTCAGACAATAATTGGAGATAAAGTAATAAGCATCACTAACCATAAAACTCATAAGAAGAAGCACCTAGAATGTTACTGTAGTTAGCAGTCATGATTAAATGATAAAGTTAGAGGTATGTATTTTATTATTATAATTCTTCAACCTTTTATATAATGTACATAAAATAAATATATATGTAAATAAAGTATAGTTACTTAAAATATTCAGAGATAAATCATAATTACTGATTCTTTTCCTTCTGATGTTTGTCCTTTATATATTTTTATCTCTAGAGCAAACCATGTGCTTTCATGTGGTTGTGTACAAGCAATTATTTTATCGGATTTAATATCAATAATGCCTGTTGATTTATATCCGATTATTGGTTTACATGAGTGTGTATACTTGTCCGATATTTCCAGCAAAAACTTTTCAAGCTGAAAAAAGATATAGTTACTAATAAATATATGAGAAAAAACTATTTGTCAAAAAGTTGAAATTATCTATAAGGACAAGGTAGGGCATGCAAAGAAATAAAATTTACAATTTCTATCTGAACTTTTTTTGTGATGCTATTTTATTTTTTATATACACTTATTTTTATACTTTATATACAAAAGACTGAAAAGTTTAATTATAAAAAGTCTAATAATATCGTCACCTAACAATGAACATTAGCTTCAGTAACATCCTAAGGACATATTCTTATTCTTATTTCTCGCTCCTCTGTCTATAACGTCTTCTAATTCTTCCTATAGTCGCATCTCAGGTACTGGCTTTTTCCCAATTTAGGAAGCTTATGCTGGTTAATATTATTTATGCCAGAATTGCTCCTCAACAAAAATATATTTTTCCATCTTGAAAAATATATTCTATTAAAAAAATAATTTATATAAAAAGAGAAATATATAGCTTATTCATATATAGGTTTATAGTATGTATAGTTATCATAGATAGAAAGAAACCGAAGAAGATCTTACTAATTTTTATAACATTACATTATTATCCATTGATTTTACAGATCTAGTATATCATCATGTCCAACTTAACCACAGATATGAATAATCTATCTATTTCCTCTCATCAGGATACCATTATATCTCACAAGTTCATACAACACAAATAAGTTCTCCTTGGATACAACAACACGTTGCAAAAAATTTTACAAAATGAATTGGAAAAATACATTAGACCCATACTGTGACATATGTTGTTCTGATGTTACGCTAGACGATCTGGCAAGCTCTTTAGTCGATGATGACCTTCTTGTTTTTCTTGTTTATAAAATATATATATCTGTATATCTGTGTATCTTAGTTTACTCTGTATATACAGTATAGTTTATGTATCATAGATAGAGGACAACAACGAAGAATCATTTATTATATTTATCATTATAGAAGAGTATATCTCTCGTAGTAGATCTTCATCTATTACAAAAAAAAAAAGAACAGAGTTATCACAGCAACAAAAAACAATAATGGTTCCTAGCGGGATCGAACCGCTGATCCCCGCGTTATTAGCACGGTGCCTTAACCAACTGGGCCAAGGAACCATTAACACATTTTCTGTGTAACATATGTAGTAGAACTCATCAGTCTTAAGTTAGTTATGTATATAAAAGTAGTTAAACCCTAGCATGTCATTTAGGGTTAGAAAGTTAGTTTATACCTTGCAATCTGGAAACTGAGAAAACTAGTTAGGTCAAAAGTGGAAAAACAATACAAGTCACGTGTTCAGGAATAAGAAGAAGAGTCACGGTTCG
>JAJLYH010000138.1:0-35795 GCA_030571675.1 Arxiozyma telluris
GAGGGTGTCAATAAGACTGTTTGATAATTTTATCTGTATAGTTATAACTACTTAAGTTATGCAGAAACATAAGTGTACGTATGTATATTTATACTCCTATGGGAGAGGGAAAAAGGGGTCAAGAAGGTTTCTGTCGCATATTTCCGTGTTCTTCCCCAGTTTTTCCAGCTGCCGATTCCTTTTCCGTCTTCCTCGAGGAATTACGGCTCTTCCCGCCTGGCGGAAAGATTTATTTATTTATTTATTTATTTTTTTTTTAACTAAAAACCAAACAAGAAGAGGTGCCCTCCGCAAAAGTTTTCTGAATGGGTGGAAATAAATGAAAAAAGTCATCTGACTTTGACTGGGTTTCTTTAAAACTCAGAAGGTTAGGGCATATCTCTTTATTTTTTTTGTTTTAAGAGCAATTTGCAAAATAATATAGGGTTGCATGTAAAAAAATATATATTTACACTGAAAGTTACCAAAGGATAAAGGAAAAGGACAAGAAAAATATATATCATCCTTTCATATGAATATATATGTGAACTTAGAATTCGGAGATTATTATTACCATGTCAGTAAACATGAAATGGTGGAACTCTTTATCACTTGAAGATTCTCTATTACAACTTCAAAAGATAAAATATTAAGTTAAGAATGGTACAGTCATTGAATATATACTAAATACATGGAGGATCATTTTAATCAGATAAAATCATTTTGATAAGTGACTATTAAAAACGAATTTGTTCTTTTATTTAAGACTAACTATGGTAGAAATACATATTTTCCATATGACAAAATCAGTAGGACTTGTAAAGAAGTTTAGATTAAAACACTATATTGGTGAAGATAAGTACCAGACTACTACACGTATAAAATAGGGTTTATTTGAAAAAAAAAAAAAAAAAAAAAAAAAGTAGTTTTCAAAAAGAGTACTTAGAAAGGTTGGCTCCATATTTTAATTCTTTATCGATGGTAAAACAAGCGAGAAAATCCAAAAATATCCCGCTCTTTTCCCTGTTTCTCTTTATTCCCGTTTCCCTTTTTTGCCAACCTACCCCCCTCCCCTTAAATTTTTTTTTTGCAAAAACAAAACAAAATAAAACAAAAAAAAAAAGATTTGGTCTGGCAAAACTTGCAACAATTCTAGTTCTCGTGAAAGATGATGGTCAAAAATATCATATTTGTATCACATCGTACGCAATTCACCATTTGCAAGAAAAAAGACCTTCATTATTTCGATTAATATGGGATAACCGCTTTATAAAGAGGAGATGCCTCAGCTACTCCCATTCTCTAAATTTTTATTTGGTTAGTGTGAATGGCTGACGAAAGAGTGATTTAACACTGAAAAAAAGTCAAAGTTATATATATCTGGATAATATACACTGTGTGTGTTGTATTTATTACTCACTGTATTTATATCGCGTTTTCTTTTTTTCCTCCCCTTTAGTTTGTCTGATTTATTATGGAGTCTACCACCATATTAAGACTTTTGGCTGGTATTTGTATCTTTTTAGGTGTCACACTGATGATAGTTGAAAAAGGTATATCTCCTGAAGAAGCTGCTAGGCTGACTGATTTTTAGTATATGTATGTTTATGTATACCCTTTTATTTTATATATTCGTCTTAATTAAATATTCAATTTCTTTCTTTTTTCTTTTTGACAGTTTCACTTTTAACAAATGACGCTTTATAATACTTTTATCGTAAAAAAAATAAAACTACACAAAAAAGTCATTTTATATATTCCATTAAGCTTATATGTATTGTACTATATATGTACGTGTGTTAATGAAATTAATATAAAAGAACCTATAAGATGATATACTTTTTGTTACTTTCAATAGTAGCTTATGATGGTTCGTTTTTCGTTATACATATTTTCTTTTTGTTTAAAAGAAAAAGAAAATAAAAAAAATTAGATCAAAGATGGTTCTTCAGAAGGTCTGACATCTGGACTTTCTTCCTCTTCATCATCTTCATCGTCTTCCTCCTCTTCTTCATCTCTTGCTCTATCATAAAATTCATCTAAAATCTTTGGTGAAATTCTATTTAACATTTCTTTTGGATAAATTCTTAATAATGACCATGCTTGATCTAAACTTTCAAATACTGTACGGTTTTCGTATGCACCTTGTGATATAAATGTCTTTTCGAATTTCTCCAAGAATTCCAATGATAATTTATCTTCCATAGACAATGCTTCTTCACCAACAACTGCTTTCATAGCTGCTGCGTCTCTACCAATGGCATACTTAGCATACAATTGGTTGGAAACATCACCATGGTCTCGACGAGTCATACCTTCACCAATAGCAGACTTCATTAATCTACTCAACGATGGTAAAACATTGATTGGTGGATAGATACCTTTATTATGTAATTGACGATCCACAGATATTTGTCCCTCTGTAATATAACCGGTTAAATCAGGGATTGGGTGTGTGATATCATCATTTGGCATAGTCAAGATTGGAATTTGAGTAATTGAACCGTTACGTCCTTCAACACGACCTGCCCGTTCATAGATTGTGGATAAATCGGTATACATATAACCTGGATAACCACGTCTACCTGGGACTTCTTCACGTGCTGCAGAAACTTCTCTTAATGCATCAGCATACGAGGACATATCGGTTAAAATGGTTAAAACATGACGTTCAGTTTGATAGGCTAAATATTCTGCTGTGGTTAAAGCAAGACGTGGAGTAATGATCCTTTCAATGGTTGGATCGTTGGCTAAATTTAAAAATAGGGAAGTACGCTCCAATGAACCATTCTCTTCGAAATCCTGTTTAAAGAAACGAGCTGTCTCTAAATTGACACCCATTGCGGCAAACACAATAGAGAAGTTTTCTTCATGACCGTCATGAACATCTTTTGTTGGTCTGACCAAACCTGCTTGTCTACAAATTTGAGCTGCAATTTCATTATGTGGCAATCCAGATGCTGAAAAGATTGGAATCTTTTGGCCACGGGCAATGGAATTCATTGTATCAATAGCAGATATACCTGTAGAAATCATTTCTTCTGGATAGATACGAGCATATGGGTTAATTGGAGAACCATTAATATCTAAATAATCTTCTGCGAAAACTTTTGGACCATTATCAATTGGCCTACCAGACCCATCAAAGATTCTACCCAAAGTGTCTTCAGATACTGGAATTCTTAAATTCTCACCAGTAAATTCAACGGTAGTCTTTTTGACATCGATACCTGAAGTACCTTCAAATACTTGGACAATAGCACGATCACCACGGACTTCCAAGACTTGACCTTGTCTGATTGTACCATCTGGCAAAGTCAAATTAACAATTTCATTATAACGTGGGAATTTAACTTTTTCTAAAATAACCAAGGGTCCATTAACACCATTAACTGTATTATAATTTAATCTTGGTTTAATATTAAACCCTTGTTGAACAGCTTTTTTGTTTAATTCGAATAATTCCTGGTCAGAAAGAACCATTTTTATTTATTTATTTATTTATTTATTCACGTACTTATTTATTTCCTGGATTAGAAGAGAAGAATATAAAATAACCAAAAAGGTGAAATAGAATAATCTATAGAAATAACTTCCTTTTCTTTATTGTATGTATATCTACTTTAACTTTCGGTTAAACAGTTTAAAGAAAAACAGAAATAGTGGATATAAAAAGTTTAGTTAATAGAGTTTGATACAACTAAATACATGTGTGTGTCTATCTTGTGGTATTTATGAATGCATATCGACTTAGTATTTTAGGAGTTTATCTTATCAAACAATCGAATTGTACCAAAAAATTCGAAAAAATCCTAAAAGAAAAAGAAAAAAAAACGGATAAATTTTGGAGGAAAAAAACTGTTTGGCGGAATAAGGAGATTCCGCTTGTTAGAAAGTAGCGGTTTTCTATGAGTGCAGCAGAATTTGCGAATATCGATTTTAGAGGTAGGGAGGATATAGAAAGTTCTATAAACAGGAACAATTATTATGGTATAGTACTGATGAATAGCTAGATAGGCACATGAAATATTATATACATACGTTAGATTTAGTGGTCAGGAAAATGTAGGCTACATGGAGTATATTATTTATCCAACAACAAACCATCTATCTGCTGTTTTGGTTTCTCCCTTTAGATTAGTACCTGTTATTGGTTTTATCTTTATATCAATAGCTGGTATTATTTTTACGGTTGACGGCAGTGACTTCATAACAACCGGTACATATGTACTATTTTTCTGTAATAATGATCTCTTCTTCATTTGCCACGATTCATTTGCATTATTGCCATTTTTGTTCTGAGATTCTGAGGTATGTTTTACTGATACTATATTATTACTATTATTACTCATTTCATTATAGAAAAGATGTGGGGTATATCCTTTCTTTTGTTTTATCCGGGGCAAGATCACAGTGTCCTTTGAACTTATGTCAGTGTGATCATTACATATATCTTCAATATAGTCATGAATCATCGGTAAAGTCCATTCAATCTGAGAATATATATCACTACCATCTATCTCTTCTGGTGTATCTACACTCTTTTGGTCTAATGTCTCACATCTTGATATGTGGTAGAATATTTCATTAATAGTATAATCCTTTAATAATAACCTAATATCTCTGTAAATAATATAACCTTTCTTGGTGTATGGGAAGAGTTGTAATCTTTGGCATATGATGTAGCAATAATACACTAATAAACTTGTCTCATATTCTAAACTACTCAACTTTTCACCCGATTCTTCAATATACGGTATAGAAATATAAAATATTTGGGTAATTAATCTTAAATATTTTAAACATATTTTTAAATTATTAGTTAACAAACAAGTGTCATTCTCGGTGGTAATATTGTTTATATTATCCTTTAACGCTTGAATAGTCACTATAGGCTGATAAAATAGTGTAATATTGTCTTTATTCATAGTGGTATTAATACCAAACCATCTATTTAATTGCCTCATTTTCTCTATTTGTTGAATTCTTAAGAAGGATTGGATCTCTTTAATTTTCGATTCCCATTCAATAAATTGGTTTCTATCTAATGGATTTGTTTCGTATACACAAATAATGGTTTTGTTTGGTAGCAGCAATGACTTCATCCGTGATACTTCTTTCCTCTTATTATCTAATCTTGTCTCCATCATTTGTATACTTTGTTTAATTTTATTATTTCTTCTTAATTCTTTAATCAAATTTACTTTCTTTAATTGATAGCTTAGGATATCAATGATATATTTATTATCACCATCATTACCAATAGCAAAACGATTTTCATGGCTGCTATTACTACCATCTTTATTACATTTTAAAGATTTTTCTAAGATAGCATTAACTTGTTCCGATAGTTGATTACTAATAGAAATTTCTTGAATCAAATTGATCCTTAAAGGAAATATTAAATTTGGTGATGTATTAATACATCTTGAGCAGATAAAATACGGACAATGGTTTTCATTATTACATATTTTACAAATCATTACCACATGATCAATCGTCTAATTAGTTATTATCCTTTGTTATTTTGTTATTTAATAAATAAATCAGTTTATAAACTGTGTGTGAAATGTACCAAATACTTTTATTGGTATGGAATCTGTGTTGTTATATTTCTATATACATATATAATTGTGTCATTACAACCATTGATCTGGTTATATGTATATAGATAACTATTATGCTTAAGATTAATATTATAGTCATGACATTTTTTTCAAATATTTTATGATAGAAAAAAAAATAAAAAAGGAGATTAGTAAGGATGGTTAGTAATAAGTGCTTAGGAAATAATTACTGACTGATAATAATGAGAAACATATGATAAACATGAACCTACTTCTCATAATATGTCAATATGATGAGAGTCGAGTAAATAATAGATCGAACCAAAATGTCGGTAAAATGTCATTTGCTATATGTTGGAATGTGTCGTTTTTAGAAAATAAAAGCTTTCTTTATATTTTGATGTATTCAGATTAATTGTATATGGCAGTAAATTTTATTTATTTATTGTGACGCAAGTTAATACTAGGGTTTCTTCTTACAGAAGACGTTCTCTTAACACCAGGCAAAAGTATTGGTATTGGACTATTTGACGGTATTCTTGAACCATCTGTCTCTTCATTGCCACTATTGCCTGCGCTACTACTAATACTATTATTGCTATTATTGGTGTTTAAGTTGCTACTATTATTAGTGAAGGAATCTTGAGAGAGTGTACTCAAATTACCATAGTATTTAGTGGTTCTTTTATCCTTAGAGTCATTACCATCTGAAACATTTCTTGTCTTAATTGGCTGTTTATTATAATTAAATTTCAATTCCTGTTTCAGTTTATTTATTGTGGCATCAGATAACTCCATCCTTTTATTAGCAAAATAATAAAATTTTTCATTCATATTTTTATATAATTGAATCCAATCATTAATATCGAATTTTTCACTAATCAAATGCTCCAATTTATCATCTTGGATATATTCTTTTATATTTTTATCTAAAGTTTCATATTTATTCGATAAAATTTCCATTTCTTTCAATTTATTTGTAATTACATTATCTTTATTCTCTTTGTTAGAATCATGCTGTAGTTTAATCTTGGCTAATAATTCATTTAATTCAATAATTTTATTTGTATAATATTTTTTATAATCTTCTTGATTATTTAATAAAGTATCATATTGGATCTGTTTCATTAAAATTTCATTTTCATTTGAACTTTCGTCCCCATTACTTCTCAACGACTTAATTTGTTCTTCAAGTTTCCTTTTTATATTGATTTCTTTTGAGTAATCGGATTTCAATTGATTTAATTTACTTTCTAAATATTTCAATTTGTTTGTCGAATCTATCAAGTTATTATTAATCGTGTTATTTGAAGATTTCAAAGTATTCAATTCTTCAATCAAATTAGTCTCATTAACTTGTACAATTTCTAATTTATTCAGTAACTGATGAGATTGTTTAGTCAATTCTAAATTAGTCTCGGTTAATGTGTCTATTTGGTCGCGTAATGAATCAATAACTTTTGAAGAATTTGAATTTACCATATTGGGTTCAGTTCCATTTTTATTAAAATTACTATTTTTATCATCATTCACATTGCCATTGTTTGCATTATTTGGTTTACTTGATTTACTTGGAGAAGTTTGTAACTGGGTCATAAACAAAGCATGTTGTTGTCCTAATTTCTCAGGAGATTCCATTACTATAGATGTTGCATTCTGATGATTCATATCTGTTGATTCTTAGCTAAAAGTCCTTCTTCTTTTGTTTTCCTTTTTTTTTAATTTCCTTTTTCTCTATTCCTTTTTCTTCTCTACCACCATATATTTGACAAATGGTCCACTCTGCAAGACACTAATATCAGATTAGTTGTTATAGACAATTCTTGTTGTCCATCACATAGAATACACTACTTTTCTTGTCAATCGAACATTGGGAAGTCTCGATGACAAAACAAAACGAAGACGGAGGAAATTTAAAAAAATAAACATAAAAAAAAAAGTGGAAGAAGAAAAGTAAAAACTAAAATGGTACTTCCATTTTAGGAAGTTTATTAAATTTTTAAAGAAAAATTTTTGGATTACTAAGAGAGATAAAAAGAAGAGGAAGAAGGAGGCAAGTATGTCATTTGAGTGAAAATATAGTCGTAACTTTTAAGTTATTAGATATATAGAGGGTTGCAGAGTTGTCAGAAGTGTGTTAGGGACAAACTATTATCCATCCAGATACATCCTGTATTCTATAAACTTACCTTTCCTTTTCTCCTTTTTTTTGTATTCCATATATATTTATTGTTTATTCATTTGACCTACTGTAAGAAGGACACTCATCAATACCATACCCTCAATTGTATTAGTATCATTAATAATTATTATTCATTTATTTATTTATTTATCTATTATTACATTATATTCTCAAAATATTAATATAATATGTCTATATCAACTACTACAATATCCAACCCATTGGCTAATTCTTTCCAAAGAAGATCTAGAAAGGGACCAAATTTGAATGTCGTATTGACCTGTCCTGAATGCAAAGTGTATCCACCCAAAATTGTAGAAAGATTTAGTGAGGGTGACGTTGTTTGTGCTCTTTGTGGGTTGGTGTTATCCGATAAATTAATCGATACAAGATCCGAATGGCGTACTTTCTCCAATGATGATCAAAATGGTGATGATCCATCGCGTGTTGGTGAAGCCTCGAATCCGTTATTGGATGGTAATAATTTATCCACTAGAATTGGTCAAGGTGAGAGTACAGACATGAGGTTCACTAAAGAGTTAAATAGAGCTCAGGGGAAAAATGTTTTAGATAAAAAGGATAGTGAAGTTCAAGCGGCTTTTGCTAAAATCACCATGCTTTGTGATGCTGCAGAATTACCTAAAATCGTTAAAGATTGTGCAAAGGAAGCTTATAAACTGTGTCATGATGAAAAATCTTTAAAGGGGAAATCTTCAGAGAGTATCATGGCTGCATCGATCTTAATTGGTTGTAGACGTGCAGAAGTTGCAAGAACTTTTAAAGAAATTCAGTCTATCATTCACGTTAAGACAAAAGAATTTTCAAAGACTCTTAGTATTATGAAAGGTATATTGAGAGAAAAATCTTCTGATGGGTTTATTAAAATTAATACTGATAACATGAGTGGTGCACAAAATTTGACTTATATACCAAGATTCTGTTCCCATTTGGGTCTACCTATGCAAGTTACCACCGCTGCAGAATATACAGCTAAGAAATGTAAAGAGATCAAGGAAATTGCTGGTAAATCACCAATCACTATTGCGGTTGTGTCTATTTATTTAAATATTTTACTTTTCAAGATACCTGTTAGTGCAGCCAGAGTGGCGCAAATACTTCAAGTCACTGAGGGGACAATCAAATCTGGTTATAAATTACTTTATGAACATAGAAATATTTGTGTTGATCCACAACTAATTGCAAACGGTGTAGTAAGTATGGATAATTTACCTAAGTTTGAAAAGGATAGAAGTAAAAAAAAAGAATAGGATAGATCATACTAAAAATTATTATTGTTAATATTGTTATAGGTATGTATTCCTCAGAAATTAATTTGTTTGTTTGTTTGTTTTTCTGTTTTATAGATATTGAATATGCATCAGAACAAAGCTTTTAATAGTATAGTTATTGATGTTTTGTCGACGATTGGTTCTTTTTCCATTTTCTTTCTTAAATTCATACTTCTATCATTTAATTGAAAGGTTTAGTTTTTTCTTGTTTTTAGTTGCTAAATTACATAGTTTCACAGGAACTAGTAGGGGTATAGTACTAATTCATATTGTATTAAATGATAGTTTTATTAAACGATAACAACAGTGACTTTTAATATAATAAAAAAAAAACAGCCGAAAATAGTTAGAAACATATTCGATTTTATGAAACATACAATACAAAATAAAAATAAAAATATATATTCAGAAATTATATGCAGTAATCTAATAAACTTACACTATAAAGTTTATATATGTATCCGTATTGTTTTTTATAATAAATAGAAGATGTGATCATTCTATTAAATTCTTTTTTCTTACTCTTATTAATTTGTTTGATATCTGTAGACCCCAAAAATATAAAGCGGAAGAATATGAGTTATATAAACTGTAAAACAGATTTGATATTAGAAAGATACTATTTTTACAACAGAATAATGTTATCTCATAATTGAATATAGTAGGCAACATGGCAATGAAAAGTAGACAATTTGAAGTGAGAAGCTAGAATACTAGAAAATTAAACTTATTTCATATCTACTGTGAACTAAAGGGGAAACATAAAATAGAATATAGTAAAAACAAATGATAACTATTGAAATTTAATGCAAACAATACTACAACCTAGATAACTGGAGACAGTCTTTCTATATCATGAAAAAAGAAAGCAAACTTTCTATCATAAATCACATACCCATACCAAATTGTCTTGCCATTTGTTGCATTTGTGGATCTTGCATCATTTTCATCATTTCATTCATATCTGGCATACCACCAGCACCACCAGCACCACCAAACATATTCATCATATTTTTCATTAAGCTTGGATTTTGTCTTAACTTCTGTTGAGCCTGTTGCATCATTTGTGGAGTTATATTTGGCATCCCTGGAATTCTTGGGATACCAGCTCCATTACCAGAAACTGCGGCGGCATTTTGAGATTGTTTAGCATTTTGAGCCATTCTTGCCATCATTTGTTGTTGCATTAAAACAGTCTCCACATCAACTACGGATGTACCAGATCCCTTAGCTACTCTAACCATTCTACTGGGTTCTTCAATGAATATTCTACCATCAGATTCCAGTTCCTTTTGGTTCATAGAATCCAAGATATATACCATACGCTTCATTGATTTAGCTGCATCTTCTTCACTGATTTGACTCATTAGATTATTCATCCCAGGGATCATCTGTGCAATATTTGATAAAGGACCCATTTTCATAATAGTTTGCATCTGTTTTTTAAAATCTAATAATGTGAATTTACCCTGTGAAATATTTTCCATTAAAGCTTTAGTGTCTTCTTTATTTGAAACAGTTTGGAATTGTTCCATTAAACCTTGGAAGTCACCGATACCTAATAGTTTGGAAACAAACGATTGTGGAGAGAATTTTTCAAAATCATGGATATGTTCACCAGTACCAATAAAGATAATTGGAGTCTTTGTGGCAGCCACAGCAGAAATTGCACCACCACCTTTAGCATGTCCATCCATCTTGGTCAATATGATAGCACCGAAATCGGCAGATTCTTTGAATGCCTTTGATTGTTGTTCAGCAGCTTGACCGATAGATGCATCAAGGACCATGATAGTTTGATTTGGTTTAACGACATGAGAGATATCTATCATTTCTTGGAACAAATCTTCTTCTTGACGATGTCTACCGGATGTATCGACAATAATTATTTCGAATTTTTCCTTTTTAAATTTAGAGATACCTTCAGCTGCTACTTTAACAGGATCAGTCTCAGTGTATGAACCGAAGAATGGAATTCTTGCTTTAATAGCATTTTGTTTCAATTGATCAAATGCACCAGCACGGAAAGTATCAGCGCAGACTAATCCTACTTTAAACCCTCTTTTAGAATAGTATACAGCCAATTTTGTACATGACGTTGTTTTACCAGAACCTTGTAACCCAACAAACATGATCACGTTAGTTTTCTTTTTCTTTGGTTGAAACGCATGTGTCTCTTTAGCGTCCACTAAGTTACATAACTCGTCAAAAACAGTTTTATGAACCAGTTTCTTCGTTTGGGCATTTGTCATTGACCTATTGTTATTTTTAGCAGATGTGTCTAATAATTTATTTCTAATATTAGTTCTTAAACTTGAGACTAAAGCTATATTAACATCACTTTCTAGAAGGGCTGTGGCAATACCCTTTAACATTATATCTACGGAGGTAGCATAATCATCTTGTGTATTTGATATAGCATTATTTATGGCACTGTTAATACGTTTTCCTAGATTAGCTAAAACCATCTCTGACAGAACAAAAAAAAAATAGATATTTTTGTATCACTTATATTAGATCCACTCCAATTCAACTTACTGCACCATAATTAGTTCTCCAACAAAACAAAGGTTCTTGGAAATAACCTTTTTTAAAAAAGATTTGTTAGTACGTGTGTTCGTTTACTTCTTTACTCTTTAGTATATTTTATTTCACCTTTTACTTGTCACTTTATTTATCTTTCGTTGTAAGCGATCTGAAAAAAATTTTTTTTTTTCCATTTTGGGTTGTTTTTATCAGTCGTTTCTTTTTATCTTTCAATTTCCTCTTTCGGAAACAAACAGCGATGTGGGGAGTCACCTCGAACATTTTGAAAAGTTTTGAAAGGGCAGAATTTCTAAGAGATTGAAGGTTCATTAGATATTGGTCCAGTGGATACAATGGTTGTTTGCCCAGGCAATTCAGAATAGAGACGTAGTTGCCATGTGCTTAGGTAGTCCTTGAGTTCTAGCTAACTCATATATGTGGTGTTCCTATTCCACTTGGATGCTTTGTAGAAGAAATTAATTGATGGTCTTTAAATGGTCAAAAGGTATCATTCAAATAGCAAATGGTTTGACTAGATTGTGATAGGCGTTGGTGTGAAATTGAACAATAAGCAATAAGAGAAGATATTGTGGAGTGTATGTTGAAATATTTAACTATATTTGATCCGTCTAAGAACGGTGAGCTAGATAGCGAAGCACAATCCTCATTGTTACTGTATCATGAATTTGGGAATCAATGTGGTTGTTCAATTAATGAGAAATTGTCCCGCATTGGTATCATCCAAGGTGTATGGTCAATGTCACAAGAAATTTCAGGTGCCAAGAATGGTATGGAAAATGAAAATATTATCGAGTTGGATAATGAAATAATATTGACTATCTTTGTTGAATCTAGATTTTTTATTAACTTAACTTTATCCAATAATGATACTGAGAATGTAATAACAATAAGCAATAATAGTAATAATCATTCTTTTTACACTAATCTATCCACTAGTAAGATACCTTATCAATTTTATCTAAGTCATTTGTGGTTATCCTATAGATTTTTCCTTCTTCAATATGGTACTCTCCAATCATTGTGCGATGAGGATACTCATAACACTAATAAATTAACTAGTTTACTGAATGAACATATGATTCCATTTTGGAACGATATTTATTTGAAACCTTCAATTTTACTGCGACGTGGTTTGGATACTCTATGGCATGAAGCATTTAAATGTTCAGAGTTTAATTTAAGCAATCCTTTAGAACAAACAGAATTTAATAAGAATAAGAATAAGACGAATAATATTCATAACGGAAGTCCTATTCAATCTTGGGATTCGATGATCTTAAGAGACGTTATTTTAAATGAAGAAAGTTTTCCAGGGATAATTGATATTTTAATCTATAATTTACCAAATACTAAACAGTCTAAATTTAAAGGATCGATATCAAAGAAACAATACGGATTTATACGAAATTTTACAAATGATTTAGAAAACTTGAATGATTTATCTAATTGGTTATATCATTTACATACGTCATATGGAACTATCTCTAATCATGTTATTACTGGCAATATGCATTATAGGGAAAGAGTTGTCGACACTGAAGATAATTCCATGTATAATAATATCAGAGAGCAAAATATTACTACATTAAGTAATGGGAATGACAATTGTGACACGGATAATGAATATGGAGTCAATTCTTCGGAAAACCGAAAGCTGAAAAATATGATGAGTACTTTATCCTCGTATTCGAATAAATTTTTACGTAATGTTACTTTACCGATATCATTTGCTTATGATGCCGTCCAGGAAGTCGGTGTCACAACGGGAATATCAAATAGTGTTTCTTTATTTAAGGACTATATCCCACGATGGCCTACTGGGGATGATAACTGTAACAACAATAATGATAATAATAATAGTAATGGTATAGATGCAGATAATATTGGTTATTTAGAAAGAGGTTATATACCAAGACATGGGTTTTTAATATCTCCATTAACAAACAAAAATTTACCGGTCTCGTATAAAGTAAAAAAATTAAATTTAAAATTTAAGAACCAAGATAATACGACATATAATACATTGTTTTGGTTTTACAATGATATTTTAGTGTTGATCGTATGTAAAGAAAATTTTGATAAAATATGGGATACTTCGTATTTAATCGAAATGGATAAATTGTTGACAAAGGGGATAGTGCAATTTCATGAGGAAGTCTTAAAGAAGATGACAATACGTGATGTTAATCAACTTGATAAAAACTTTGCATATACAATAATAGAAAAAACAGATTTGAATCAAACTCTTAAATCATCTATCCCACTATATCTTTCCGATACTTTATTTGGTTCACTTGATTTAAAGAACAAGGACGATGTATCTGCTTTGGATTTGGTGTTTACTGGAATGGAGAATTATTCAATAAGTTTTAACTCCATGGGGAAAATATTTGGATTAATCTCAAATTTGGAAGAAAAGCAGGGTGGTAAAGATTATTCGTGTGACAGTTTTTTAAAATCATTACCTGATGGTAAAGCATGGGAATTACAAAATAAAATTGTGGACTTGTTGGAGACTTTTAAAAATTCAAAGACACAGTTGGATAATATCGACGAAGAAAGGTTGTTGATGTTAGATAACGGGTTGGTCTGTTATATTAGGGATGATCCGCAAAGATTGGTTCTAATTATTAAAAATTGGTATGGAATAAAGAAAGATAAGAGTGAACTGAGTGCAGATAGAAAAACTTTATTAGCTAGCCTCGGGAAAGATGTTATTGACTGGTGGGAACAACTTCAATAAGTAAATGGTAATAGTATATATATATATATATATATATATATATATGTGTGTGTGTGTGTGTTTTTATAAATCAACGATAAATTTAGTTAGATTATAAGAAGCATCTATATCAATAGCTTCGAAAATAATAAGATACAATTAATCAATGCTGTATTTTATATAGACAGATAAATGAATAAATGAAATGAATAAATAAATATATTATATTTATATTGTTGTGATGAGAAGTTAGAACTTCTTTTTGTATATGCTTTTCGTGTTTTTTATTATTATTATTATCAGTATTAGTATAAGTGTTAGTATTATTGGGCACAATGTCTTCCACTTAATATATTTAATACATAACTTCTTAAGGCGAGGGTAAAGCAGGATGTTAACTCGTATAAAATTTATATTTTTCAAAGGAATGGTTTAGCTCGTGTTCTTCAATCTCTCTAATATCCACTTCGAAGTCGATTTCCTTTGGATCTTTAAATTTGTCTTTTCCACGAGTCCAGACAAATTTATAAAAAAGATATAGACCAATATTAATAAAGACCATTAAATAATAGAACAAGAAATCTTGGATATCCCACAATTTGGGGAAAAACACATAATAACCTTGGAGGATGATCATTAAGACGGAACAGACAAGGCCGAAGATTGCGGTGTATGGTTGTCCCCAGGATTTGAACGGTAATTCTGGCAAATTATCCTTCTGCACTCGGTATGCACGTCTAAAGAACAAATAGATGATACAAAGACAGACGAAGTTGATCAGTTGAGACGAAGTGATGATATTGATCAGCCAATTCAGAACGATTGCACTGTTGGCATTCAATTGAAGCAAACTTATCAGTGCCCAGCACAAAGATATGCCGACGGAATATATTGGGACGCCTTGTTTATTACATCTTTTAAAGATTCTGGGAGCGTATCCGTCTAGAGCCATGCCATACAGAGTTCTTGAGGAACAGTAGGTGTAAGCATTACCAGCAGAGAAGGCGGCTGTGATTAAAGCAATATTCACAATGTCCGGTAACACTTTGATCCCCAAATTATTCATTGCAATGACGTAGGGAGACGACGCAGCACCGGGCCTTGATTCGTTGATAGCTGCGGTCAAAGCAGGGTCGTTTGAGGAACAAACGATACCCACACATAAGCAGCCTCCCAGGAAAAGAATGGTCAGTCTGATAAAAACTTGTTTGAAAGCTCTTGGTAACACTTTCCTTGGCAATTTGACTTCACCCGCCAACATTGAAATGTATTCACCACCTGCAATGGTGGCAGCAGCTCTGATCAGACAGACCAGAAACCCTTGCAGATAGCCGATGCTGGGGCCTGGAGAGGTGTTCCCATCAGGGAAGTATTGTTTAAAGGAGTCATGGCGGAAGTATCTGAACCCATAGACGTCGTGCTTAGGGTTCCCACCCACCATTGTGATAAAAGTGAAGAAGAAGAGGCCGATAGCCAAAATGATTTTAAAAGAAGCCAACCAAAACTCCAACTCGCCGTAATATCTGACAGCACAGAAAGAGATAAGTAGATACAGGACCACTTGGACGACCAGTGGGATAGCCGGAGAATAGTCATCTCTCCAATAGTGGATGATAGTATTGACGGAGACAATTTCGTATGGAATCTGGACACATTCCAAAAACCAAAAGTTCCAACTTGCCATTACAGCCAAAGATTCATCGACACATTTGTTGGCTAATCTTAGGAAGGGGGAACTAATGGGTAAAAAACTCACCATTTCTGCAGTAGAGACAGTAATACAGAGGATTGGGATACACCATGCGGCAAATGCAATTAGCAGGAACCCTGCACCACCGTAATAAAGACCTTTACCGATGGCAACAAACAATGCGGTACCGATAACACCGGATATTGCAATGAATTGAACATGCCTGTTCAATAGTTTTCTTTGTGTTTTTGTGTTATATAGCAGACCAGTAGTAGAATCATTATCATTTATATCTTCTTCTTCTTCTTCTTCTTCTTCTACTTCTACTTCCTCGCTGTCGTCATCACTTGTTGACCTATAAATTACCGAGTTTCTATTCTGGTAACTATGTTTTGGGTTTTTAATAATGGAGATAGAATCAGGGTACCATTTAGTTAATTTGTCTTCATCTATTATATTATCGGTCAAATATTTATCAGGACCAGAAACATTTACTCGAGACTTACTAGTTTCTTGCCTTGTCTTTTTAGAGTTATAGTGAAAATGAAGCTTTTCTCTGAGCATACTTGATAATCTTATAGCAGGGTATTAAGAACATATATATATATATGTATATGTATATGTATATTAGAGAGAGGGGGAGAGAGAGATGGGATGATTTTCTAGTTCCAAATTTGTTGCAAACTTGTTAATAATAGTATATTTAAAGGTGCAATAATCAACAACCTTTTTTTTTTTTTCTTAGATGAATTTTGGAGTATTCGTGAAGGAAGGAGAAGAAAGATAAAATAAAATAAGGAAAACCAGAGAAAGTGAAAATGATAAGGGAGTTGTAAAAGAGAACTAAAGATTGGAGATTTTAAAATAAAAATAAAAATAAACATTATGTCTCTCTTTCTCTTTCTTTCTCTCTTTTTTTCCCCCATTCTACAGCACAACACGAAAGCAGAACATTATGGTAGCGCTGCGAAACAACAGAAATGGAAATGGAAATGGAAATGGAAATGGAAATGAAAGCCGAATGCGGGAAGGAAACATTACAAGAGAAACAGCCATTTAAGCAAAGATATCATATATAATATTAACACAATATGACACAATATAGCATAACATAATACAATATAATATAATATAATCACAATCGCTGTGATTCATTCGTCATCGACCTTATTGTTTTACTTTCTTTGCTCTCTTCCCGCTTCCGCTTCCGCTCCCCTTTTTCCCCTTCCTCCCTCTGTCTTTTTTGTTTTTGTTTTTCTTTTTCTTTTTCTGTTTTTTTTTTTGATGACTAACTAAATCACGCCAATAATAAAAGAAATAAGGCGGGGGAATGGGGGGAAACAAATGGAATGGCGGAATTGGGCAAAGAACAAAGAACAAATAAAAATCAAAATACCGTGTGACGGAATTAGAAGACAGGTATTTAACTCTACATACATATATATATATAACTAATTGACTGTTAAAAAAAAATAAATAAATAAATAAATAAACTAGTTAAAAGTTAATTTGCACTATGCATGGTAAATATACTGGCGATGGACGGTTGGTTTCTTTACAGCAGAGAGATTAATTCCTTTTCCTTTTTATTGTGTATCTTGTATTTTGCTATTATATATATGCGGATGCATACACAAATGTGGAAAACATTTTCAATGGGAATGGACCGCCCCGTTAAAGTGAGGGATCGGGATTTAAAATAAAATATAAGAAAAAAAAAAAATAAAAGTAAAATAAAATATGGGAAAAAAAATAAAAGTTTCAGAGACGTCAATCAGATATGACATCCTTTCTTTATTTTTTTTTTTAATGCTCAATCTGTGAAACAATGCAAAAACTAAAAAAAAAAAAAAAAAAAAAAAAAAAAAAAAAAAAATAAAATAAAAAACAGAAATAAATAAAAAAGCAAAGGGATAGAAAACATAGAATGTAGAGTAACGTATTCTTGCATGGAACTTATTTTCACTGATGGTGATATCGTAAAACAAACAAACAAACAAACAAACAAACAAACAAACGTATAGACAGACAGACAGAGGGGAAAATAATAAATAAAATAAAAAAAGAAAAGAAAACTCACACATTAGATTTTTATAATGGAATTGAAAATGCATGTCCGCCGATATTGTGTATCGTGGTGGAACCGGTTTTTACACGCATATGGATCTCTTGAGATATGTATTCCTCATTTATAGGTTCTACGTCTATTTGTTCAGGAAGGATCATTATTGGTTTATGTGGAGGTGGAGAACTTAAATAATAATGATTGGATGAGGCAACAAGATCATTATTGGAATCGTTTTCACTTAGGTTAAAGGTTGGAGCTGCTTTAATATCTCTATGATTATTATCTTTATTATCTTTATTATTGTTATTATTATTGTTATTATTAAAATTATACGTATCATGTTCTTGTTCCATTATAGGATCATCAGTAACCCAACCGTGTATATCATTGACACTTTGCCAGCCGCTGTTGAAGTTTGATAGAGAAAAATCTTGAGGTTTTCCATCTTCTTCGTTGTCAGTTGTCAAATTAACGAAATTCTTATTTTTTAATAAAGACTTCTGTTGTGAATCATCAAAATTGGAATTAGTGTTTAGATTTGTATTCGGATTTGTATTCGGATTTGTATTCGGATTTGTATTTCGATTATGATGCTTATGATCGTGATTATTGTTGTTTGCTACCTCTTTGGAGAGACTGGTTTGATTATTTATCTGGCTCACTTTTTCTTCAGGAACAACAAAGTATATAAAGCTTTCCATAGACCATTCGTACCATACTTCTCTACCATTATGCAGCCTTGATATTGATAAAGATATCTCTGTATCGTCTACTATGGGTAATGGTTGTTCAAGTGGGAGTACTACGGGAGACCATGATATCATATCTTTGGTGTGAGAAATGTTTTCCATGTTATGAATGGTATAGTTTTCTGAATTGTCTTTGACTATATGGCCATTTGGAATGATGGAAAGGACTGTTTCCTCATTATATAATGTGGCAGTGAAAAATCCAACTAGCCCATGAATCTCCCCTCTCTGTTTTATTTTAAAAACCGTAGTGCTTTGTTGGTTAAAATTAGCTCTAATCATGGGATGTTCAAAGGTCCATACTTTATTGACCTTGGAGGAAAGTATTTGATACGGAATTTTATGCAACACCCATAAGGATTGCAAATTTTTCCTTCGTTCGTTTGTATCTTTCAACTTTTGATATATTAAGGGACATGTAACTGGTGCAATATATGAGGAATAGGATTTGGGGATATAAACTGTATTTGGTTTGCCATGATACTTCTCAATTTCAAATAGACACTCGGGAGACAATTCGTTACATCCGAAGGATCCGAGTAATTCACTGATACACATGTCGATTTTGACAGTTGGGTCTTTCCAGGTCTTCATGTCTTCTTTAATCAATTCTACTCGACTATCCCAATACTCAAAATTTCTCTTTTGCAAATACAAGCATGCCTCGGGATTCTTCTCCAATGCCAGGATCCTTACTTGATTTATGATACTATGTTTCATTATTACTTGGTATAATTTATCTACTATTGCACCACGTCCAGCTCCTGCAATCAATATTGTTAATCGCGAAGTATTATCGATAAAGCGTTTGATGTCGCATATAGCCCTCTCGATAGCTTTCTCATACATGTCATATTTGACTTCATCTTTTTCAAAGTTCGAATATATTTCGTTCGTTAGATTTTCACTATTGGGCTTTAATGGGGATAAGAGATAAGGCTCATTGGATCCGTTTATACATTCAGACAGCATCGCCTGGTCACCTTTCTTTAACAAGTGATTAATGTAGGCTAGATAAGAGTTTTCACCACCATTGACACTGTAAGCATACTTTTCCATCCCATGGAGCAATACACATAGATCGTTTGAAGTAACTTGCGAATTACCATTTACGTCTTGGAATTTTCTAATCAAATTTTGATTAAATTTGTAAAGCACAGGATAACCGTATTTATTGGTGGCAAATATAGATGATGAAACTAGTAGACAACTTACCGGTTCACAGAGCCATCTGTTCAGTACATAATTGGGTGTTTTGATTTTGGATATTGCTAAAGAGATAGTTAACGAAGGGTGATAATCACACAATTTCCTTACTGTGTTCCAGATTTCCCAGGTTGCTAATGGATCACTGTCCTCACATAATGGCAAGGATATCGATAGTATCATTCTTTCTGAATTTTGTTGAGTAGTGTTTTGTCCAGGCCTAAAGATATCAGAGTTGAGTAATCTTGCTACAATTTGAGAATAATCTTGTAAATTAGTTACATCTTTAGGCGGGGCTAAAATCAATTTTTGTATTCCAACATATTTGGCGTACCGACACTCATTCAGGAGGACTTGGAAGGCTAATGATCTTTGCAGTAAATCAGGACTCTCGAGTTCCAACCACGATGAAAGCAGACCAATATATCTTGGAGCTTCTTCTTGTGACCCTCCATTGAAAGGTGATATTGATATATCTTGCAATTGAGGTTCAGGTATTGTCAGATCACTGTAAAATGTCCTATCTTGCGAATCTTTAAATTCTTTCACGTAACGTTTGACTGTTTCCTTATATCTTGAATTTGTTATTGGCAATAGGATATAATCGTAAGTTCCAGAAAATATATCATTTTTTATATATTTGTTTGAGTTGGCTGGATCACCAACAGTAAGGTTTAAAGAAGGTTTGACACCAATGAAAACGTTACTCTGCATCTAAAACAAAACAAGTTTAAAATATTGGGTATTAACCTCTGCAGATTTTACCTATAATAATTTAGATAAAGGATATGATGAAATAGATATTTTTTACTTCAATATTAAGTTTACCTGTATATATATGATACTAAGTTTCTTATCAAATTATATCTGATGTGTTTATGTTATTCGTTCAGCCTGTTTGTTAACGTAATAATAATAAAGCCCCATTCTAAAAATACATCATTTTCCGAATCAAAAAAATAAAATGAAATGAGATGAAAGTTTTCTGCTATTGTTAAAACATTTCTTTACGTTGTTTTTTTTTTTTGATATTTAACACCGTGAAAAATATTAAAAGTGATGCAAAATTATTCAACCCAAGTTGAATTAGGGTTTTATCATTTTTCAAGAAGAGTTGAAACGACTTTCTAATTTGGGTTCCCTTGGTAGTGGTGATGATTCCATCGTGATACTTCTTAGTGAATTCTGATATGTGACTTTCTTTCTGCCGATTTGAGAGATTGTTTTTTTTTGTCATGTGTTTTAATCTTACGTATTGGTTAACTTGCATGGAGTAAAGGGTGACAATATTCAATTAATGTCTTTCCTGTGTAGCGAATAAATTCTAAACTATATGGGGAAATTACAAATAATCAAGTTAAAGTGAAAATAGGGAACTTGTTTAATATTAAGATTGAAAAAAAAAAAAATACATAATTATTACTATTTCCTACAGGTTGACACATGCGTGTTATCTACTACGAGGAATTAAATAGACAAGAAATATTTCAATCTAATTAACAGAAAAAAATTAATGTTGAGATATAAACATGTTCTTACTTGACAAATTTGGATACTCTGCTACGATCTTCTTGATTTTGTGGAAGGATAAAGCATAATCTTGAAATCATTTAATACAGGATATTTAGAGAGGTTTTCAAAATACAAATAACTAGTAGTCCCAACAATTTACAGACCTCATATAATTATATTCGCATCTTAAAGTATGTTACTGTTAATACATATAAAATAGTGACGCATGGAAATCCATTTGCACATAAAAATTTTCAGTTGTGTTTAAGGCTAGTTTATGATGGAGAAAAAATATAATCTCTTACACTTTTTTATACACTTTGCTGTCAGCAAATATTCAGTGTATTTTTTGTTTCTTTAAAATTATTCAACTATAATATTTAAAAAAGATATATATCTTGAAACTACTGAAGAAATTGATCAATCAATTTTCTAATATGTGGAAACTCTGTAGCCATCATGAATCTGGATGGTTTACCAAACTTGTAAAAAACATAATTAAAAAAAAAAATTATGTAAACTATATTGCTTGTTACTAGACAACATGTTTTACTTATCTCCTTAACTAATAATATAAAGTTGGTAGAAATGTTTATTTGTGTGTGTACTTGTTTATTTATCTGCTTACAGGTTATGGTTCTCACTTTTCACAAATAAAAAAGAAAGTACATATGACACATTCATAAATTTCGTTAAAAGTTATTATGGGTTGTTCATCTGCTTTTTTTCGTTTTTTTGATAGCCGTAGAAACAAATATCTGTAAAATTCCAGGGAAAAAAATAGGAAGAAAAAAAAGTAGTACAATAACCTTATAACAAAGGATATTGAACAAACTATTGAAGCAATTGCTCACAATTCGCAAAGTCTTCTCCCTGCAATATATTTGCGAGATAATTCTGGTAAAGGTTTAATAAAAACATATGTTGACTGTGGATAAAAAATTTTAGAAACATAAATTAGTCGGCATATATATCACTAGACTGTTATATTGAATCCCAATATGTATCAGCATTATAGAACTTTCCAAGGTAGAAAACTTACTGATCAAGAACGAGCCCGTGTTTTGGAATTTCAAGAGTCTATACATTATTCACCAAGATATTCAGATGATAATTTTGAATATAGGCATGTTATGCTACCTAAAGCAATGTTAAAGGTAATTCCATCTGACTACTTCAATTCAGAAGTGGGTACTTTACGTATATTAACTGAAGATGAATGGAGAGGACTAGGTATTACGCAATCTTTAGGTTGGGAGCATTACGAATGTCATGCTCCTGAACCTCATATATTACTATTTAAAAGACCACTAAACTTTGAAGCAGAATTGAGAGCGGCACAACAACAACAGTTGCAACAACAACAACAACAACAACAGCAGCAGCAGCAGCAACAACAACAACAACAAGCAGCAAGTATGCACAGCGAAGGACAGAGCCAACAATAAGAATGGTGAGGTAAGATGGGTGCAACATTATTAGTTGATTAAAGAATACCAACTACAGACATAGATCGAAAAATGGCATAGCATTTCAATTGGTTTTTTAAAGAACGTTTTTTGAAAGTGCAGTTAGTTAAATTATAGGTTTTATATATGTAGAAAGTTGTGAAGTAATAGTATGAAGTCTAGTAGTTGAAGTAAACTGTAACTATATTAATGATAATATAATTTTTATTTAAGAATTATTGTATAAATAAGTTTTGTATAGATGAAGAAAGATAAAAGATGTTCTTTTCTAAGTTTAGTGATACTTTATTTATTAATTTGTGTTCCCCATTTCAGAGGTAAATATATTGTATAACATTTTAAAAATGGGAGCTTTTGTAATAGTGGTGTTGGTCTATTATAATAGACAATTGATTAATTTGCAATATTTATTTTCAATGAAAATCTTGAAACAATTATCGATATTGTTCTGAGCCTATGGTTGTACAAAACCTTTCTGTCATTAGAAAAATATCAGTCTTCTTCTCGTATGTATGTTAGTATGAAGTGGTTTCACTAAGTCACCACATGATTCACGGTTGAAGAATTTAGTATGGAAAAAAAATGGGTTATATAATTTCTTTATCAAAAACAGCTGTCTAGGGTTACTCCAGTATAAAATCAGCATTGAACTTGTAAATCATTTTTAATGTTCACTAAGGCAACCTTTTAACCGTCCTTCTTTTTAAATATTGTTTGTCTTCTTCCTTCGGTCTGTTGTGAATTCTTATTAATTTATCTGCATTGTACATTTTTACTGTTCTAAGTTTTAACCGCTTTTGAAGAAACTTACATATAAAGAGTTGGCATAAAAGAAAAAATGATACTTTTAACTCCAATCTAAGTAAACTACCAGAGGAAGGTAAACGATTAGCAGAGAGTGATTTAGATATTATGGAACAGCATAGCAAATACTTGGATGAACTTATTATTGCTATTAAAGAATCTCGATTGACCTCTTTTGACTCTAAAAATGTTTCTGGAAATAGCTTAGTGAATAATATTCCTATTCAAAAATCATTGGAGGAGGATCCAAAAAGCCTGAAAGTCCTTTTAACGTTATTAAGTAATTTAAAAGATGAGAGCAAAAAGAAATATATTTTAAATGATAATATCTTTGGAAAAACTATACAAGCATTAGATCTTCTGATAGGTTCACGACCTTTTCTTTTGGTATCTGAGGTTCCTGTAAGATACAGCACAGATGAGACAATATTAGGAGTAAAGAGGATAATAAAGGATATATTATTGGTAGGAATGTCTTATTATGATATACCTCACAGATTATGGTATCTTAGGAAATATTTAGGGAAATGGTGCAACCTAGTCATAAATTTATACAATGTGAAATATAACTATGAAATAACAGAACACTTTTTATCCTTAATTACTTCTGCAGAACAGGAGCTTTCTCAAGTATTGACTGGAATTTGCTCAGTCGAAAATTTTATTTCAAATCTAAAGAAATTGTACATACTGTGTTACTATCTTTGTGGTCCATATGATGTTTTTGGCTCAAGTTTAACTTTTTTAGATTCTTCAATGGGATTAAGTAAGTGGGACCTTATGTTTGAAAAGATAATTAGGTTTTTATTATTTATATTTGGATCTATAAATGTTTTATCTTCAGATTATGCATTGTTGCAAGTGAAATTTATGTCTATACTAGCAGATTTATTGGTGTCTGAATCAAGAAGTCAAGGTTTAATTTCATTGAATAGACTAAAATTTACCCTAGAAACAATTACAATCTTCTTAAAAAATGGTTTTGGACTTTTGAGTAATAATGATATTCTGGCAAAGACTTTATTAAGGATATATTCTTTGTGTATTGACGCTGAGAAAGATAATGAAGATGTTAATACTCTGGAATATCTGAATTTATGTGTTACTATTTTTGGTTTTGAAAAATGGTTAGATTTTGATAAATTCTTATCACCAGAAAATAGCAAAGATTTGCCATATAATGTGTTCACATTACAAGCGATACTTCTTATTCAATTTGATTGTAAGCGTAAAATAACGAAACGTGTAACAGATTTTGTTTTTAATAGAAAATATGGTGTATGGACACTAAAAGAAGAGAATGAACAGTTACTTGATATTATTTGTAAACCACTTCCTGACGATATGAAACAACTTGAAAAACTTCGAAGCTCAATATTATATAAATTTCGGTCAAGGGATCGAGTTGGTTTGTTGAAATATGAAATTGATAATTTAGATCCTACTTTTTTTGCTAAGATGACTAAGGATATGGATAATCTTTATGAGGAGCTTGAGAAAACTATTCAAAATTGTATCAACGCTAAGACAACAAGTAAACTGGTTTCGTGGACTCGAGTATTAGGTAGGTTAGGATGTTTTGAGGCACATTCCCCAAAGAATATAAACCTAATAAATTATCAAAATTGTATTATATGCGATAAAAATAACATTCACATCTCCACTATAGATGTAAATCCAGAAAGACCAGGTAATACTAAATGTAAAGCATATGAATTGTTGAATCGATTGTTTATTTGTAATCCCATAGTTGAGGAATTTTCTGAAGGTTTATTATGCGGTATTCTTTTTGCATTGAAAAGAATATTGACACATTTTCAACCTCAAAAATTATATATTGATGAGGTTGAAAATCCTTCAAAATGTTTTGATCTTATAACAAAATGTTTTTCTAGCAACAGTAGGTACCTTCGTTTGGTAAGTGTCAAAGTAATTCCTCTATTAAATATTACTTATCTTTATAATAAAAACGATGAAAATACCAGAACTTTAGTGAGACTCTTACAATCTGTTAATGATCCTATATCAACTGAAACAGTAATATTAGGATGGATAGAGTTTATTCAAACAACAAATGGGGAACTTTTTGACACATTACTCCTAAAGTTAATGGATATTTTTAACTCAGATAACTATACCGTTCACACTATGATGACATTTCAAATACAAAACTTAGCAAGAACCTTAGGAAAAACACCGTATCAGTTATTATCACCTATCCTTCCTATATTACTTCAACAATTTGGAAGAAATTTGGTTCAAAAAAAGGCTTCTTTTCAAAGATTGTGTGATCTTTTAGGATATTCAGGTAAAACAATATTAGAAATGTTTCAACGTTATATTGTTCCTTACGCAGTGATGAACCATAAAAATGACTCATTTGGAGAAATAGCCCGAATTATCTGTGATGGGGAGATCGAGTGTTTGAAGCAGCAACAGGAAGAAATGTTAGAATTTAACAGTCGTCAAATTTTTGCGGTAGCTTTGGTCAAACATGGTATCTTTTCTCTAGACACGTTGGAAAAATTATTTATTAATCGAGCACCTCAGTTTGATAAAAGTTATGTGGCTAGATATCTTTTCGATTTTAAAACACTAGCTGAAATTACAAAGTTAAATAAATATAGCGATAACCCAGATGTTGGCGATCAAAAAAATGAAACACGTATAGTACAGGCATTAAGATATCTGATTACGAATTTTGAAAAAGATAAGAGACGTGGTGGGTTATATTTGAATGACTCAAACTGGAGTGTGGAACAAGAGAATCGTTTCCAAAAGAAGTTTCAAGAGGTTATATTGGGGATTTTTCAAGTTTATTCAAGTGATATCCATAATATTGAAGGAAAAACTACTTACTATGAAAAGCTTCGAGTTGTCAACGGCATTATGTTGTTAATTAAAATTGTGTCAAAAAAAACTATTATCTCTGCACTAGCACAAATTAGTATCTGTCTTCAAACTAGCTTAGAAATTAAAGAAGTAAGATTTAATGCTTTTAAGGCTTGGAAACAATTGATTATTCGTTTGACTGATGAAGAGTTGTCAACTATCATTGATGGTTTTATAGCATTCATTTTACAAAAGTGGGCAACGTTTGAACGTATTTTAAAAAATTTGATCTATGAAATTTTAGATATTATCATTGAAAGTAAGGTAAGTCTTATAACTTCTATTAAACCTTATGTTACATTTGCATTGACTCAAAAAACTGGATTATCATTAGCTGAACATAATCCAAAATTTGCCCGAATTGTTAAAAAGACACGTGAACTTACAGATTTCATAACTGTTTTTTCAGGTAACCTTAAGAGTAATAATAGATACGTTATTCTACAGAACTTGGAAGATATTGAAATATTTTTAAGAAATCACCAAGAAGAATATGTAGATGATATCTTTCGAAATAAAAGTCATAGACAGGATATTAGTGTTTTATTAGGAGCACTTCTAGAAACTTCGCATCGGTTCAGATCAACTGACCTATCAATTTGTGAAAAATGCGCAAAATGTATTAGTATGATTGGTGTGTTGGATGTTACACAATACTCTTTGAAAGATGCTTCTAATCATAATAATGTGTACTTCTTTAATGACAAAACACAAGTCATAAAATTTCTTATTTGGATTATAAATGATGTAATTGTCCCAGCCTTTTGGCAAAGTGAGAATCCTCGGAAACAGCTATTTTTTGCATTAGTAATGCAGGAATCACTTAGGTACTGTGAACTTAGTAGTGACTCGTGGAAAATTAGTGAAGCAGATAAATTTCCTAGGCAGAAGAAATTATGGGAGCAATTCAATACAATCTCGCAAACCACCTTGTATCCTTTAATGTCTTCATTATACCTTGCTCAGTCTTGGAAAGAATATACACCACTTGAATATCCCATATTCAATGAAAAAGAAAGTTATAAAACATGGATCAGGACTTTAGCTTTGGATTTACTAAAAATTGGTACTGAAGAAAATAATCCGTTACATGTATTTTCATCACTCATCAGAGAGGATGATGGACATCTTTCAAATTTACTACTTCCATATATTGTTGTTGATATTATTCTCAAAGCTGAACCCAAGACGAAATTTGTTAAACTAATTGATAATATAGTGGTGGAGTTTCGTTTTATATTCGAATACCCTATGGATAACTTAAATTCATTACAACGTGATACTCTCAAGATGGCATATGAGTCGATATTTGGCGTCTTTGAGTACTGTAAAAAATGGACAACACAATATAGGAAAGAATATTATGAGAAGTATGCCACTACTGAGGTAACAGAAGCTACTTATGCAAGGATGCTGCAGAGATTAGATACTTTTTTAACAACAATATCACCAGACTTATTAGCTAAAAGATCATTGGTTACAGTTTCATATGAACGTTCGATCTTATATTTGGAGGATTGCTATCGTTTATCGAACTCTGAGAAAACGGCCAATACAGGATTAATTAAAGAATTGCAAGATATGTATGAAAAAATTGAAGATGTTGACTCAATTGATGGTATGCTTAAAACTTTTACATCTAGCAATCTTGAATCCAAGATTAAAGAATTACAGTATTCTTCAAATTGGAAGATGGCACAAGATTGTTTTGAAACCTTGGGTAATTACCAAATAGATTCTCCTGCCACTACAAAAATGTTACGTTCTATGAGTGAACATCAATTGAGTATGCAGATTATTAATAGAACAAGTCTGATGTTACCAGAAAATTTATCTGTATTGGAAGGTGAGAAGTCAGAGTGGTATTGTATGGGACTTGAAGCCGCTAATTTATTGGGTGATATTGACATATTGGAGAAATGGATTAATAGGGTGGAAATGCTACAAAAAACTCCAGATCATAATGTGCTTTTGCAGTATAATATAGCAAAAGCTTTGTATTGCGTTCATAGTAGAGAAGTTGAAAAGTTACAAATATATGTTAATAATTGTTTCAAACTTGTTGGAACATATTTTACAACACTGGCCAATTCTGCTGCTCTTGTTAAACAACAGGATGTTTTAATGAAATTGCATGGTTTGTATGATATATTGCTTCTTTCTTCAGAAGTTGATACTTATCAATTTAGTTCAAAATGTAATGTAATTGATTTTCGGTTAAAGCGTGTCGGTGCCGATTTTAAATCAAACTATTATTTACTGACCCTAAGGAAATCCTATGATTTACTAAGACATACAGAATATACGGAAAAAGATCTAGGTGATACATATTTTAGAATAGCTCAAATGGCTCGTGCAAACTCGAGATTAGATATTGCTACTGATTCATTAATGAAGTGTTTATCATTTGGTCATCTTCAAGCAGAACTTGAATTTGCTGAAATTTTATGGAAAATGGGTGAGAATGATGGTGCATTAAAATTAGTAAGAGAAATTCATCAAAGATATAAAAATAATTCTAATATAAATGCAAGGGATGCAGCCACTGTGTTACTAAAATATACTGAATGGTTAGATTTATCTAATAATTCATCTTCATCAAAAATTATTGAACAATATAAAGAAATTTTTAAATTGGATCCAAATTGGGATAAAACTTACTATTCTATGGGCTTGTATTATAGTCGTTTGTTAGAGAGAAAAAAAGAAGAGGGCTATATAACTACAGGTTACTATGAATATCAGGCCATATCGTTTTTCTTAATGGCATTTGAACGTAATATTTGCAAAGTTAGGGAAAACCTGCCAAAAGTGGTCACATTTTGGTTAGATATTACATCACTTGCGATTAACAAGAATACCAAAATCAGTACTAATGCCACCATACAAAATTCTACCGCACTGGAAATCTGTAATACCATCAGTAATTCTTTTCAAACGTGTCCTACATATATGTGGTATTCAGTTTTAACCCAACTACTATCCCGTTTATTGCATCCATTTCCACAGTCTGCTAAATTAATTAGAGAAATCCTATTGAAATTAGCAATTAATTTTCCGGAACATATAGTTTGGTATGTTGCTGCATTAATAAACTCAACAAATACACGGAGAAGACGTATTGGTGATGACATTGCTAAAAAGCTTTTATCGAAGACAAATCATGCGGAATTAATGACATCTGCGAAATTATTGACTAGTGAATTTACAAAAGTTTGTGTAACCGATATTAAGGATATTAAAAATACTTCAAAAAGTCTTCAAGGTGATTTCGATTTTAAGCTAGATATTGCACCAACATTATTAGCCGTTCCCGTTCGGATTAATCTAGAGATGTTGTCACCTACTTTGTCACTTGAGATGAAAAATACTTTTAAAACATTTAGGACTCTCGTTAGTATTGAAAGCTTCTCAGATAAATATAAAGTTTTTTCATCTTTAAAAAAGCCTAAACAAATAAATATCATTGGATCAGATGGACAAATATATGGTATTATGTGTAAGATGGAAGATGTTCGTCAAGATAATCAATACATGCAATTTGCTACTACGATGGATTTTCTGCTAAGCAAAGATGTAGAATCTACAAAAAGAAATTTGGGTATCTTAACATATTCTGTTCTTTCTTTAAGAGAAGATTGTGGTTTGTTAGAAATTGTTCCTAATGTTGTTACATTAAGATCGATTTTAGTTAATAAATACGATAGATCAAAATTCAACTACAGTCTTGGGAAGATGTATGCAGAGTGGAAAGATTTGAAAGACTTAGAAAGAAGACAATTCTTTCAAAAACAAGTGTCGAAGTTTATTCCCCAATTATATAAATGGTTTTTGGAAACCTTCCCTGATCCAATAAAATGGTTTAATGCCAGAAATAGATATACAAGATCGTATGCAGTAATGGCTATGGTAGGTCATATATTGGGATTGGGTGACCGTCATTGTGAAAACATTTTATTAGATGTGGAAACGGGAAATATTCTTCATGTTGACTTTGATTGTTTATTTGAGAAAGGTAAACAGTTACCAGTACCTGAAGTAGTTCCATTTAGATTAACTCAGAATATCACAGACGCCTTTGGAATTATTGGTACAGAAGGTACATTCAAGAAATCAAGTGAAGTAACTTTATCTTTGATGAGAAGAAATGAAGTATCTTTGGTAAATGTTATTGAAACAATCATGTATGACAGAAGTTCAGACACTTCGTTACATCATTCGTTAAAAATTCTAAGAAATAAAGTTCGTGGTATCGATCCTCGTGATGGATTGGTCCTAAGTGTTCCAGGTCAAGTTGAGACGTTGATTCAAGAGGCTACTTCCTTTGATAATTTAGCAGCGATGTATATTGGTTGGTTAGCTTTTTGGTAGGCGTATATTAAAGGACAAGACACTACAAATATTTAATCAGAGGACCGTTCATTTGATCGCGGACTAAAGAAGATTAGACAAATATATGTACGAACACACTATGTAGTATTTGTATATCATACATCATTAGCCCTCTGAGAATATGTGTATATATGTATTAAGTTTTATTTAAATAGTTTAATTAAGCAAATTTTTTTTAATAAAGACCAAACTGTAATACTACATTCATAAAATAAAAAAGATCTTCCTAAGGTTTGCCTTCTCCACATAAAATTAAACTTTTCTTTTTAAAAAAAATTTGTATTCTTATTTTTTTTTAACTTTCCGGTTTTTTGTGAAAAAAGAAACAAGTAGAAACAAAAAAAAAATTAAAAAACTAATATCACATTGTACGAAAAACTTTATTTATAATTCTTCGAGGAAATATTGGCGAAAAATAACAATAAAGAAATACAATAAACTTATTAAACCATTGTTGTTTCTTTTCCTTTTTATCTTTCCTTTCGTTTCTTTTTTTTTTCTCGAGCGATGAGATTACCAATATTTTATTTCATCAATATTTCGGTTAATATTTAGAGAGAAAGGGTATTAAATAATAGCCTGTTATTATTAGTGTGGGAAAGCCAAGGGGAAAGGAAATACATAAATACATATATATATACATATTTATCTTTGCTTGTTTGACGAAGGAAATGTTTTCCTTATAGTCTGACAAATTTCCCTCACTTCCTGTATACGCTTTTATTGCTTCCCAAGTTCCCTTTGTAATTAGAACGAACATATATAACAAGTGTATATGTATTGATTGCTAACATATTTTATTTCCTGGTGATTTTTTGTATTTTTTCCATTGGATACTTAGAAGAAAAAAGGAAATGTACACTGACTCCAATAATACATCGGGAAATAAGACAATACCAAAGACTAATAATGCTAGAAATAAGAATAACTCTTCAGGTAGGCCTTCTCTATTTTCACATAAAATAATAACAAAAAATGACATTACATTATTGCAAAGAGGAAAAGGTTCAAATACTTTATCTTATAGAAAACAATCACATAACCCTGATATAGAAGGTGTGAATGAAAAAGGAACTTGCGGTACAAAAGCTGTAAAAACATTTAAATCTATTATTGTAGATAGCATCCCACCAAATGAATCAAATTGTTCTGATGTGGAAACTATACAAAGTCAAGATTCAGATATGATATTTTTGCCATATTATGATTCGTTTGATAGGGATTATTTTTTTGAAGAAGAAATTTATAAGAATTATATGCTGGATGATAAAAACAATCATCTCTTCTCATTAAAGAAATTCCAAGAGAATCAAACACCTTCAACAGTTACGCCAACAACCATTGATATAACAAATTCAGATTTTTACTCACTTGGTTTATCTTTAAAGTTGTTTGAAGAAATTAAGGATGAAGACTTTTGGAAAGAGGTTAAGGGTATTAATGAGGATTTTATCCCAATTAATTCTGACGGTTATAATAACAATGATACAAATACAGATAAGAGATCATCTATGGTATCATATAATATGGACAGCTCATCGATAGAAAATTTTCTGTCAGATGAGTATTTAACTACTTCTAGTACCAATGGGAGAAATTTTTCTAATACGATGGATACTGATATTCCTCAATATAATATTAGATTGTTATGTTATAGAGATGCAGATGGTAACTTTGCCCTGAAAACAACAAATCAACTTAAAAATAATTGTAACAATACAACTAGTTTTACTTCAAATGATCCAACTGGTTTGGTAGGAAGTAAAAGAATTAATAAGAAGAAGGCATTATTACAAAAAGCCATTAGAAGGAAGAGTGGTTTTCATGAAATGATTTCAACTGGTGTTGAAATGAATGAATTCATGTTGTAGATCCATTATCGGTGTGCACTCTTGTCTATTTGATTATTTGGACACTTTGGCGAATCTTTAATCAACAGAATCTCAATGATTTTTTTTAATATTTCATTTTTTAGTTGACCTAATTTATTTTTACCGTACTAGCATTATTGAATACCAAGGAAGGTAGTAACAACATGTCAGTATCGTGATAAAGAAAGAAAGCGGGAAAAAAAAGGAAAGAACACATATTCATATATCTACATTCATGTTTATTTTTGATATACTACGTATATATCTACTATTACGTATTGATAATTTATACATTTTTTTTTGTATTCGCCATATATCTATATATTAATATGTTGAGGTTTTATTTTTATTTTGTGTCGCATCTCTGATTCTTCTTATTCTTGGTAGTTTCTATATCTGACAAGTCTGTCGTTGATTTTTTTTAGAAAAGAATAGGAAAAATAAAATTAAGAAAAACAGAGAAATATTGAAAAAGAAGTTGAGTTCATTCAATGTTTATTATAAAAAACTAGGGGGGGTAGAATAGCAAAAGAAATGTTACATAAAGTTCTACCCTTTGATTCCCGAATTCAATCTGAACAAGTTTTCCATAACAAGGAATGTCTAATCAATCAGGTATTACTGCAGATCAAGAATTACTAGATATTTTAAATAATTCAGAACAACAAAATGATAATCAGTATTTGATAATTGTGGCTGAGATATCTCAGGATTCAAATTTGGTCCAATTCTCAATTCAATTCACTTTGTTAGAACAATTGAAACAAAATTTAGGGGATGAACCATTATATATATTTATCAAAAATTTTAACAAAGATCCAAAACATTATAATTTTGTTTCATTTGTGCCAGATAATTCCACAATAAGATCCAAGATGCTTTATGCATCAACCAAGAACACGTTATTGAGAGAAGTTGGTAGTAATGTTTTAGGTCAACAGATCCTAGCCACAAATTTTAATGATATTATTGACGCAATTAAGGAAACTAAAAATAATGAAAACGCTTTACTGACTGAGCACGAAAGAATTGAATTACAAATTAACCAACAACAACGCCAAATGAGATTACAATCAGCAGGTGGTCGTCCACTAGTATCTCAAACTAACGGAGTGGCAACTCAATTAAACTTTGAAGTTAATGTCGAAGGAGGTTCGTTATTTGAACAATTGAAAGAGAGTAATTTAATTTCATTTAAGATTGACAGTGGCAACGAAAAAGTCCAAGTTGACTCAAAGAAAAATATATCAACGCCAACAGACATTGTAATTAACACTGAACATCCAACATACACTCTGTATAAGAATGAAAACCTTATTTATTTTATTTATGCTTGTCCATCAGGTAGTAAAGTTAAAGATCGTATGTTATATGCGTCTAACAGAAGTGGGTTCTTGAAATATTTAAGAGAGGAACAAAAATTGTCCATTGCTAGAGTAATAGAGATTGGTGAACCAGATGAATTGGAAATTTCGTTGATATCTACTCACACACAAGAAGATTTAACGAAAGAAATACACCATGAGTCTACAATAAAAAAATTTAATAGGCCAAAGGGTCCTGGAAGAAGAAAAAGAATTTAAATTAATGTCATATTATCAATTTGGCATCATTAACTAAAGCTGGTAGATAATATAGATGATGAATTATAACTGTAATATCGAAAATATATATATTTATTAGGCTTATTCTCTATTACAATAAACAATCATTTTGTTATATCTAGATAAATATTTTATTTTGTGACATATATTGTCTTGATGTCACGCTAGACGATCTTGCAAGCTCTTTAGTCGACGACGACGTTCTTGTTTTTCTTGTTTATAAAATATATATATCTGTATATCTGTGTATCTTAGTTTACTCCATATATACAGTATAGTTTATGTATCATAGATAGAGGACAACAAGGAACAACCAAGAATTATTTATTATATTTATCATTCTAGAAGAGTATATCTCTCGTAGTAGATCTTCATCTATTACAAATAGTTTGATTTATATCTCCCATACAATTCGTATCACATGATATTTCAAAATAAATAAAACCAAAAATGATTTCGCCCAGGATCGAACTGGGGACGTTCTGCGTGTTAAGCAGATGCCATAACCAACTAGACCACGAAACCGTCTCAATACACTTTTTTGTAAAATATGTGGATTGGCCTGTAGACTAAATTATAATATGATATTAAAAATATATAGAAAAGGTTAGGGTTAGTCCTCTTCTAAAGTTATATAGTTATATAATTGCGTATTCGCCGGTTGGCTTCCTCTATATAAATTATAAATTATATATATTACATAGGAAAATTATAAGTAAACAAAATTCTTATAAACTCACAACTCGTGAATCTACTCGGAGATCTTGCCTACTTATATATGTCGCATGTAAATCAGAAATGTCGAATGAAAACTTGTCTCAATGATTGTATCACTATGAGGCGTCCCTCGATACAATGTAGAATTGCTCATGAGTCTTACTAACGTGGAGTCACGTTCTTCTAGTTACGATAATAGCCGGAAAGGCTCTTCCAGTAATGATAACAAACATAATAGCCAAGAGGCTCTTGAAACTGGGATAATAGCCGAGAGGCTCTTGCAACTAGGATAAATAGCCGAAAGGCTCTTCCAGTAATGATAACAAACATGATAGCCGAAAGACTCTTGTAACTAGGATAATACAGATAAGAACCGACAGGCCCCTCTAGTTACGATATAATAGCCGAAAGGCTCTTGCCACTGGGATAACACTAACACATTGGACAGTTATTGTTTCATTGTTTGACAATCTATTTTAATCTCAATTTCTTCTGATACATTTGACCATAGTAGAACATCAATATAGTTAGTTTC
>JAJLYH010000139.1:0-35584 GCA_030571675.1 Arxiozyma telluris
AACAGACGTATTAAACCACTTTCTATCCTCATTGTTATTAAAAGCGGGAAAGGAGTAAAATAATCAGGAACTGTTTGGCTTGTGTTTTCTTCGAGGGGAAAAAAGAAAACAATGATAACAATAATAATAGGGGTTCGCCAATGAAAATTTGCATGATTCAAAAAAAATAAAAAAAATAAAAAAAAAAGTGTCTCTCCCCTAAAAAATCTTGAATCTCTTTTGGTCCGCATGACCTTTAGCGACTTCTCGGAGAAATAGAAAAAAAAAGACGAAGCTGTTGCAACTAAAACCGAGGATCGGATACATCACGTGTACATTTTTATCAGCGAGTATACGATTATTACGTTATAAGTTCTTTTAATTTTTATAATTTGTATTTTTTGTAGTCTTGTAAGTTCTTAGCGGGTAATAATTAAGCAAATGCAAAATTAGAGGCATCTCAAAAAGAAAACCACATAAAAATTTATTTTAATATATATATATATATATATATATATATATATATATATGCGTGTGTGTGTGTTTGTGTGTCCGTACCTTTGCTTGGAGATGGATCACGCCTCGGCATAATAAACTCTAGGCTATTAGCAGGGCATATACGTGTCTAATCTCTTGATTTTATTTTAAAAAAAGAAGGAAGTACACATTCCGAACCCTCTCAAGTGCTTTAGAACTAACATTATTGCAGTTTGTGGGTAATGAAAAACCATGGATAATGCGAAAAAAAAAAGGGGGGAGGTAGGGACCAGATTGTGGTGATTTTATGATTGTAGTGAATTCTAACGTTTTGCAACCCTTTTGTTTATTCAATGATACCCACTAAGGAATGGCTATCATAAAACAGCTTTGCATGGCATGGTTGGAAAAGCTATGTCTTTATAGATTCCGTTTGTAGTAACAATTAGTGTGCGTGTTTTAGCATAATAAAAATCAGGTTCAGTAAGCTTAGAATTGGAGAGGGATGTACAGATGTATATATATATATATATATATATATATTTGTAACTTGGACAATCAGATTTATATTAGATCCTCTTGTGACTTTTAAGCAATAGTATTCTATATTCATCGTCAGACTCAAAGAAGAAAAAAAAAAAAGAGTTGTTCTGTATTTGTGCATTGGAAAAACTGTTCATAATCAAAAAATTGGAAGGTATAACCTTATTCTTCCGTGCATATATATAAATATTGAAAAGTACAGAATAATTAGGAAAGGCCTTGTTGCATAGTAAAATATTAAACAGTGTGTATATTGGATTGTAACGACATATTTATATAGTATATATGTATATATAATAAAAAATTAAATGGAGTAAAGAGGGGCACGGAATATAAAGATAACAAATTTGTAAGTTCAACTTAGATTATGGAATATATCAGTAGTAGTAATGGCAATAAAAAAAAAAAAAGAAAAAACTCTTTGTAAACGTTAATTTAAGGAATATTAGCAAAAATTATAGTTATGAATATATAAGAAACGAATTTCAGTTGAAGACCATTTTGGTTATTATTGTAGAGAGATTTTAAATTGCAGCTGTATAAATGTTCATGTATGATGTTTCTGTGAATAATAAAAATTCATTTTTTATTAATTCATTTTTTTTCCTTTTTTTTTTTTTTCTTTTATCATACTCTTATGTATGGAATGACAGTTTCCAAGGATTCATCATCAGAACTTAGAGATGGGATGTGGCTCTTGCTGTTTTGGCTTAGCCGACTGCTTCTTGATTGTTGTAGGGACTTAATGTCATTGGTCATAGTATGTGGCACAGTGGTGTTTATTTTCACACTTGGGATTCTGATGTTATTGCCCAAGTTGGTTTTGCTGGTAGCAGAGGTGGTTTTAATGGTTCTAATGATGGATTGCTTGAATAAAATTCTGGAGTACATCTTTTTCTTGTTTCAGTTAAGTGATTATTTTATTGGGTAGATCGGTTTAATATATTCTAATTCGTGTATATAAGAATATTGTTGTTTGTTTGTTTGGTTGATGGTTTTTGTTGTTGTTGTTTTTTTTTCATATGTAAATAACTGTAGGGAAGGAGACAGACAAGAAGTGAGAAGTTTGGAGCGGTCTAAGATGGATTGCACTCTCTTTATATATGTTTTCTTTAGTTAAAGCACAAGTTGAAAAAATAATAACTGATAAGGATTGAGTGTGTTAGTCATAGATAGCAATAGGGGTTGTAATAATAACGACAATCTCACTTTCGGAGAGACGGAGTGTCCTGTGTCTGTCACAAGGGTTTTTTCCACTAAACGATTCAAACAAGAGATAAGAGTATTATTATTTCTTTCCCTTTCTTTTTTTTTTTTTTTAAAGATAGATGACAAAAAAAAACACACACACACATACATTTGCAGGCTATTTTCTGAGAGTGTGGTTATTGTTGGATATTCGCATACTTTCCTTTGGTGCAGAAAAGCCTCACAGTGTGACACACCCACGCCCGCCATCATTTGCTGTTTCCTCTTATCAGCCACTTTACCAAAAACACTTGTTTTCTTTCTTATTCTTTTTCGCGTCGTTATCGGATGATTCCCACAATTTATTTAATCTGTACTGAACTGAGAAAAACTCACATACAGAACGAGGTGACTCTGGAGAAAAAGTCCATTACTCCGAGGATTTTCGTTTTTCTTCTTCTTCTTCTTATTCTGACGTATTGTCTTCTGTCAGCCGCTGACTCAGCGAAATTTTGCTTATTCACCTTCTAGTGTTGTTTAGAGTTCGTGTCGCATTACAAGGGCTCTTCGTTTATTTTTATTTCTATTTCCATTTCTATTTTTATTTCTATTTCCATTTCTATTTTTATTTTTGTTACCTGCTTTGCTTTGCCCTCCTTTCTTATCTTTTCTTATCATCCACGGCCGAAGACACTTTTTTTTTTCCTCTTATCCGTTGCTGATTGCTTCATTAAATTAAATTAAATTAAATTATATTATATTAAATTAGATTAAATTAGATTAAATTAAACTTGAGAATCTTCTTTTCTTTCCCGTCAATGCGAATACAGCCGTTCGAAAAGGCGGCAGGCTACGATTTTCTTTTATTTTTATTTCATTAATTCCACCCCCCCCAGACTTTCAGTTTTCTATTTTTTGTAGAGGTGTGTAAAGGGTTTGGTTTGTTGGTCACGGATCCCGCGGAAAGGTTAAGGGAATCGTTACCTAGAGAAAGACAAGGTCAGCGTGCAGTGGGAGCGACAGACCGGGGGGAGGGGGATACAACTTCTTGGTAAACTGTAATGCTAGTTTGTTTCTATTAGTGGTATACATATACATATATATATATGTGTGTGTATATGTATGTGTTATGTGACTGTATATAGTTATATTTATTCATTTCTTGGCAGAAAGAGTATCTTTGCGTATAGGATTAATAGTATCGATAATTATTATATATCTGCAATGGGATTGTTGTTGCTACTACTAATATTGACCACATTAGTATTGTTAGTACGCGGCTCGATCTTTAAAGATAGTTGGTATTGGACCTCGATATGTGGGACTTGTTCCAAGGAGGTTTCTATCGAAGTTTGAATATCATCGAACCTTTTCAGCTTGTAATGAACATGTTGGAAACTTAGTATCTCTTCAATAATGTCCACTATCTTAATTCTTTTACTGAAGTTTATAATGTCCTTGTTTCTATGCAAATAATCAGAGTTTCCTGCAATGATAAATGTTAAATCTGACAAATATATACCAAAGAACGGCACACATGCAACATCTTTCATTCCTCTTAACTGGGCTCTATAATTAGAAAAATTCTTCTTGGAATCCATCAAATTATTTAATGCACTTAAAACCTTGGTGTAATTTCTCGGAATAGTCTTCCATGTGTTTTTCAATCTGTAAATTGGTGAAGAGTATAACGCTGATATAATAGCCGTCATCGATGAATAATTATTTAATTCTTTACAATGTTGTGCTACAGTAATGAAATACTGAATGTATCTGGATCGCCTTTTAATATCTGTTTGTTTCACAATAGAATATGAAACGTAATTAGTTAAATGATTTGCATTCATGATAAATTTGGATATATTGGCTGATCCACCCATATTACCATATTTGTTACCCCATGCTCTATCTAGGCATTCGAACATCGATATTCTCAAGTACAGTTCATGTTCCATGATAGTTAATTGCGTAGCAAATATGTATGGTTCAATATTTAAAAGTTGTAGCTTCTTGGGTTTCATTGAGGGTAATGGTGCATTGAAAAAGACATTATTATTATTATTATCATTATTATTATTATTATTATTATTATTATTATTATTAGTGTTGGTATTTGTTTCTTTATTGTTCTTTTTCATATTATTAGAATTATTGTCTTTGAAAGGTTTAGCTGTTTGATTATCATTATTTAAACTTCTTTTGTTGTTTTGGTTAATATTATTCATATTGCTATCCATATAATTAGTTATTAATTTCTCGTTAATTTTAACTAACAAATCATCAGCACCAGGAATTCCTTCATGTATAGCTAATTGAGCAAATTCTTCTAGTGAAGACAAACCAGTCTCTAAATAATATGGATTCCAATAATGCTGGAGAAATGTTTTCATAATATTAATGACCCTACATTTGATTGGATTTAATTTATTTTCAATCCACTCTGTATATTCATCATAATTTAATTCTTCTGGCGGATATAAATTGTATCTATATATCAATTCATAAAGAAATTCTTTCGTTGTCATTATACTTCTAAATGAAATTAACATCGTAACATTAAATGAAGGATCTATTATCTCATGACTTGTTAGATGTTCGATTAAAGCCTCCTTTGTACCACCTTTAACTTGGTCCTTATTATCATAAATCAAGTCAAAGTCATGTTCACTTTGCAAATACCATTCAAGATCATAGTTATGTCTGATTTTCCTATTTCCTGCGATGGCTCCTTCACTTTGGCTCATAAGGGAAATAGAAGCTTTTGTTATCTTCTCATTATTATCAATTTCGTCCTTCTTGTATTCATATTTTAGGTTATCATCGTCATCTCGGTTCTCAATATATGATTCATCTGAATCTGAATCTGAATTATAATTGAACCAAATATTTTGTTCACCTTTCAATAACTCTGTAGTTAAATCATTTTTCATCATCCTGGTAGCATAGTTTAGTAGGTTTTCCCTTTCTTCGATTAAATGTTCCACAATCTGGCAAGATATACTTGCCACCTCAACGTACTTCTCGCATGATACCAAAAACTCTTCAGAATCATCTAAGAAATTCATGTTATTAAATTCCACATCTTCTTTAATCAGTTGATTCATTAATCTTTTTGACTTCCTCTCTAGCTTAGTAGTATGTTTATTCAAATGGATCTTCTCTAATATTATAGGTTCGTTGAAATCAATTGGATGATTGGGTCTCATGGAGGAAAATATATAGGGATCATTTAATGTAGTTTGTTGGGCTGTCATTATTAAGTCTATTAAAATGTTGTGAAAAGCTTGTTTAATGCTATAGAATTCGCTGAGTATTCCACCAATTGTAATCATTGCATGTTTAAAGCATTCTTTGCTCTCATGATCAATTGTTATACTTGGCTGTTTAATCAACTTTTTTAAATTGACAAATATGGTTAAATCTAGATTCTCCATAATTTCTATTAAATTTGTATTTTGATTGAGTTGTTCGTAAGTCTTAGAATTTAAATGCAATGTTCTTGCTCCTATTTTAGCCTCAGACTTTAAATATGCTTCATTTTCCTTAACATTAAATGTATTCTGGATTCCATTCGCAATTTTTTTCATTGTTATCAACGTATCGTTATTTAATGGATATTTAGTCTTCTTCTTAAACCTTTTTGACCGTGTAAAGGTTTTAAAATGAGAATATCGAGTACCAAGTGAGGAGAGTGAGGCAAGAGAGACACTTTTTAAAATATCATCCTCGGAAGAATCAAACCTATAACTTGCTAAGGAAGTTAAGTTATTGTTGGTATTGGAATTTACGCTATCTGCTGGGATATTAACACCAGCTGCTAAAGTAATAGCATTTGCCATTTTCAATGGCAAAGCAGCGCTAGAGGATCTTTTTGATTCCCCTGTAGATAATTTATTGTTTTCATTGAATATGTTTAAAGAAGCTACATTTGAAGCAGTGGATTCCGAAGAATATATAAATTTAGAGAATGGGTTTGTCCAAGAACCACCATTAAAGGATTCTTGGAAAAATCTTGGTAAAATTTGGGGAATATTTTGAAACTCATTCTTGCTTAGTATTGAACTTTGTAATGTTTGGTGTAAAAGCTCTAGATTTTTTATTAATTTAAAGAAATCATAATCAATACTTTCAAAGATATCTCGGAGCATAGCAGCTAAAGCATCCTCATTGGATATATGTTTTCCGTTAAAGTTTTCATTGATACATGTTATGGAAGTATATCTTTTATTGGTATTAGGTGACAAAATAGATTCCATTGATGCACGAGTCTTAGGGATTAATGTTTCTGCAGTGCTAGTACTTGGATTTCTTTCATTTACTGAATATACTGTTGTGTTTCCCACAGAAGTTCTTAGATTTTCATGTTGTTTGGGAATTTGGTTAAAATTCATTCCAGAATTATCAAAATAGAGTAATGCATTTAAATTGATTCTGGACAAAGAGTTGACTAGTTTCTTCAGTAAAGATTTTATTTTTTTATCACATTTGGCTAACTGTATTTCATTTGATACTAGCCTGCAGGCTAATTGTGTAAAAATGAACATGTTAGATAATATTGCCATGAATTTTTTAAAATTGAAATAATCATTCTTTAAAATCATGTTGTGCGTTAATTTAATGTAATATAAAGTTAAATCTTCTAACTCGATCCATGTCTTTATATCCTTTTGATGATAATAGAATAGATCAGGTTTAGCCATGATGGCACGTCTATAAAATGAGGTATTCTGTGGAGATATATTATCGCTTTCCTTCATATTTTTGGGTCCTTCAATAGAAGATATATTTTCTTTTTTTAAATCTTTATCTATCTCTGTAGAATTTTCATTGGTAACTGGTGGCTGTGATGTGCTATCCTTTTCTACATTATTACTTCCATTGTCAATGATGACATCCTCAGTCAAATTTCTTGGGCTTAAGTCTACAAGGTGGTCATCCGATGGGAAAAATATTGGTGGAGAGTTGTTAGCCTGTATAGATTTTTTTAATTGTAATGTATTTGAAGGTTCAGATAACGATGATATCGATGAATTACTGACATTTGATATATTTTCGCTTACAGAAACTAATGGAAACTCTGAACAATAAATATCTAACTCTTTATTATAATAAATAATTTTATTAGATAGGTTAGTGGTAGATAAAGCGTTTTGAGGGATATTTTTATCCGTATTATTTGCAACCAAAGGAACGGGATTCCAAGTAGATGAAATTGGACTATGTAAACTACTAATTATCATTTCAACTTCTTCTAAAGATAGAATTTTTATCTTCTCATTTTTATTTTTCATTGATTTAGTATCAGATTTGGAATCTGATCGTACACTTGGTTTGATTGAAGGTTTCCTTCCATTACTTAAAGGAGGATACATACTATCATTGGGTATCATGTCATCAAGGGTCCTAGTATGATTAGCTAAAGCAATTGAGCCTCTTTTACTAGTCACAATTGATGATTCATTATTTGCCGGTGAGTGATCTTCCAGAGATTGAGTACTGTTTTGCCTTGAATAATTAGTCAATAGGATACTACTACTATTCTTCCTACTGTTAATGCCACTATTACCTCCTGCAATAAAATTATTAATAGTATTATTAGTGGAACTAATAGAATTGTTTCTATGAGCTACTGGAATCGGTAAATTAATTATTATAGTTTCTTTCCGTCCTTCTCCTTTGTTATTGTCATTATCTAAATTTTCGTTTTTACTCTTTTTGGATTTAAAGATACAACTAACATTTTCTCTAAATGGTTTTATAAACGTATTAGGGAACCAGCCCCTAATTACTTTAAAATTGGAATCTGCATTAATATTATAGTTATGATGAGAAGAATAATTGGGATATTGAATAACTATACCATCCCACCAACCAGTAGGTAATTTTTTTAAAACATAGATTGTATCACCTTTCTGAAACGATAATTTATTATTATTTCGTTCGGAACTATCGTTATAGGTAGAGTGTGAGGTGCGTGATGCGGAAGACGTGGAATCTGCAGATATAGGAGAAGACCTGGAAAATGCTGGTGAAGATGCTTTTGTGGGACTAGAAGATAAAGAAGGTCTTTGTGGTGATAAGTTATAATCATGAATAGCAATTACAATGTCAATATTGAATGTGTTACCTAGTGGTGGTGTAATAGACCCTACTATATTATTGTCGTTGTTCTGACCATTTAAATTACTCTGCAAATCAGCATCATTACTCCGCGTTGTATGGATGCGATGGTTAAATAAAGAGTTCCTTCTCTCTACACTGGTTAGGGGTGTATTATATTCATTCAAGGATCGAGTCGTACTTGATACATTAGGATGTGATGAAGTGGATTGCAGTGGATTACTGTCTGACGTAATATATGAATTAGATAAAACCATGCTAAGTGTATATTAAAAATATCTAATAAAAAAAGAAATGGGGATTTAAAAATAAATAAAATGTGTACAGTTGCCAAATGACCTTTAAGTATGTGGTAAAAAGTATGAAGAAATTGGTGTATGTATGTATATATATATATTAATTTATCTAGGAAGATTTTGCACAGATATCGAACCAGCAATATCTATATAATTTGATGATCTCTTAGATGTGACGTTCTTTAAAAAAAAAGAAGAAAACGGTTCTATGGTGGAAAAAGACACAAATGGTTAATGAACTGTCACTTTCGAAACTTCCTTATCTTCTGTATTGTCCGTAAATCAAGCAATTCCACATACATATATAGATATAGAGCATGGTACGGAAAAGCTCACAGTCGTCCTTGTTCTTCCAAGTTATAGAGCCACCTGAGAACGAAGTTCCCTTTAATGATTCGGTGTTTTCTTTTTTTTGCTGTTTCTTCCCCTTGGCGATTTTCCATCTTCGTGTTTTCTTTTTCTTTTTTTTTTTTTGAGTTTGCAATAACTGATGGTCGGGATTTGAATTCCACCGTTTCTTTTCTCCGCATTCCCCGCGGATATTTTGAATCGTTTGAACCCTAAGAATACTGGCGAAGGAACCCTTGCTGAGTCAGCCAAAGGCAATTTTTGAGTTACATACATTGATTATAGCTATTTATTACCACTTAGAGTGAGCAGCCAATGAAACAGTTCCCTAGCAATGGAATAACGCTGTATTTTTGTTTGGTTATCTATGGGAAAAAATGTTTCTTAAGTTTTTTTTTTTTTTGACTTCAAGAGTCCAGAGTTGTATGACAATTGTTGTATTGTCTGTCTTATTTTTTTTTTTCTTTTTGTATGTGTCATTTTCTAAACAATTATTAATATTAATAACAGATATTAAAACAAAACTTGTTTTAATCATCATACTGTGTGGGTTCATCTTTTTTTTTATATATGGCAAATAGCAATATGAAAAGAATATTTAGAATACGGAATTTATTTAATTGTTTTAAATACATATGGGCCAATGGTATTTCTTTAAAATATTATTATAATCATTATTATTAACTTCGTGGTTTGTTATTTATTGTTATTCTGATCTACCCAATTTTTTTTTTTCTCCAGTTGATTGTCTTGATATTTTTTTTGGCAGTTTTCCTTATACTGTCAACATGATCTTTTATATTAGACCACCTTTTCGCATCTTTATCAATTTCTTTTTCAAATAATGATTTTATTTGATCGTAGTGTGTCTTACTTTCTCTAATTAATTTTTTATAGAAACTCAGCATAATACTAACGGTATCCATTTTATATATACTTTGTGTGTCAAAATCAATAAGATATTTACCTTGTGGCTTCCAAGTTTCCTTTATTTGTTTACTTTTGATCCTATATTTAACTGGAATGGTGGATATATAAAGTTTACTCTCAAAAAATACAGTGTCTTTGGAATTATTAGATATGTTGTCACTAGTAGTAGTAGTAGTAGAAGAAGAAGAAGAAGAAGAAGAAGTCATAGTGTCATTATATCCTGCTCCCATGTATATATTTTCATAGGTTTGTAAATCTTTTAAATCAACTTTCCAATTGAAAGTTGTGATTATCTTACTTGACATTTTTGAATATGTTAAATCTTTATCTCTATTGGAAATAAAACCTAAACTTTTAAATAGTACTATCACCAGTAGATTGAAAAATTTCCAAACACCTAGACTGAAAAAAAAGAATAGTACAAAAATGGCCAACATTTCTTCAAAAGTCAATTCTTGGTCATTATTACTGTGGTTTTGTTGATTTCCAACTTTCTTTATAAAAAGAGATTTACGTAACCATGAGCAAGATATTCGTGCTAAAAAAGACGGTTTCCTTAAATTATCTTTGCCTGTCTTTTCTGTTGATTTACGTAAAGAGTTGGTACTTTTTTTATTTGTATCGTGTTTTGATCTTTCAAAAGATTTAGAAAGTTGCAAAACGTCATTATCTCTTAATGTTGAATGTGAGAAAACCAGATCGTCTGTATTTGTGTCAACAAGCCTATCTTTTATAGTGTTTGGTTCATCAGCAATATTATGATTATTATTTATATTTATATTTATATTTTCAAGATCAGAATTTGTTTCATCACTTGTAGAAGATAAGATACCAATGTCACCTTCTTTAATAAAATTGTATACGAATCTGCTATAGTGCGTTTTGTTATTAATCGAAGTATTTTTGTTATGTATTATTTCTTTATCTTTTGGTGCAAATTTATGTGTTTTTTTCTTTCTTTTAACGATATTCCAATCGTCTTCAGAGCCGGTATCCCATTGTTGAGAAGGATCCATTTTTTTTCTATGTTGTATGAAAACTACTGTGTATGTGGCTCTGTGTGTCTGTGTGTCTGTGTGTCTGTGTGTGTGTTAAATAAAATATATCTAGAACTGCCCTTATAGAATAAAAACGATAAAGAAAGGTGACTTTTTAAGGTGGCTGATCTATTGAAAGCTATGTTACTATTTGGTGTCCTGGATACTCTGTTTTGGAAAGAGCAGAAATGGGAAAGATCGTACAAATGGAATAGAAAGGTATCTTTATATAAATTTTTTCTGACTCCCGTCTTATTTTGTCTGTTGTGTAGTTTCCCTTTTATTGCGTGCATTATTATTTGAAACGGCGGATTGACGGACTTTCCCGGAGGTAAAACGTATTTTAACCCTAAACAATTGAATAAATTCTTCTTGGATGCATTCTAAATACCCTACATTTATATTCAACTCGTCTAGGGTTTGGACGATTTTTCCTGAAAGCCAAGGGAAAAAAAAAAAAAAAAAAAAAAAAAAAAAAAAACGGGAGTTGCAATAGAAGAAGATTTTTTTAGAAGGTGAAGGCAGTAAATAAATGTTTCGAGGATAAGAAGAGAAAATCAAAAGGAACCGAAATGAAACAAAAAAAAAAAGTTCTATGATAGCGAATGCAGAAGAAAATAACCTTGTTGTTGTAGAGGATCTCCTTACAGATTACAGCTAATAAGATTCAAGACTAGCATATAAGACCACGAGCAATTATCTGGAATAAAAAGAAGTTTTTTAGTGAGTTTACTGCGCTGTTTTTTTTTTCTAATTCCAGCTCATACAGTTATAAGAAAATTGCGTTATTAAGTATTTGGAAGTCATATCAAAAATAATATGCAAAGAACTGTATTTACTAGTCAAAGTTTTAAGTCAGTAACAGGCACAGTGAGTAGAAATGGACCTTTAAGTGCATACAGGGAGACAATACGATTCATAACTTATCTACATTCTGGTCCTCGTGTACGGGGTATTAAGAGAGATCCTGCAAGTTACATGTTAAACCCTTATGGGTTGACTTATGAGTCTGTTAATAATGAAACAGGGTTACAAACTTCTCAATTTTTCTCAAAGATAAGGAGTCAATTACCATTTAGTAAATTCGATATCAAAATGGATGATCGTTTATTGTTGCAATGTTTTACACATAAATCTTTTGCTCATGGGAAAGTTCCATATAATGAAAAATTGTTTATTATTGGTTCTCATTTCTTGAAAGTGCAAGCCTCGTTATATTCAATGAAGTCAACTGGTTCTCAGAATTCAAATGGGCTCGTTAACGGTATGAATTTTAATACACTCGGTTCATATGAGAGTAAGAACTTATTAGCAGAACCAAAATTATTTAAATTTATGGAATCCCTAGGGTTACATGAATTAGTATTTTGGAAAAAAAGAGATTCTAATGGTACTAAAGTCTTCAATGGTGAACCTAAAGTCGTTTCATCTGTTCTAAATTCTGTTGTTGGAGCAATTCTTTTAACAAATGGAGTCGAAAAGGCATCATCATTTGTTAACGATTTTTTGCTTGGTGAACATGCTAAATAAAGGTTTTAACAAAATATTATTATTATTTAAAATTCATAACAATAATAATAATAATGGGGAAGACGTTAGAGGATGTAATGAATCTTGTATACATGAAAACAAGTGAGACTATGATGTTGATGATAAATTATTCCAAATAATTTTCTTTTTTTAATCCAAGATCTATATGTCTATGTATATTTAAATATAAAGAGCACATGAAGACTTCTGTCTACTTTACTGTAAATAGTATAAATAAAATTCACATATTTCCCTATTCTAGCAAAACTAAATAAAAAAGAAAAAAAAAAAAAGATCATCTATCTATTGAAACGTGTCAGTCGTTTTGATTTTAAGTGAATATTTGAGTGTGTATTGAAATAGAAGGGTAACCAATTTTTGATATTATTTTAAGAAATAATATATTTACAAAAAAAAATAAAAAACAGTAATAATAATAATGCAAGTGACTTTAAATATATACGAGGATTTACCTTTATTCGCATATATATGTATATATATAGAAATATCAAAATGACATGGTATTATTATTGTTTTTTTCTTTGTTATATATTTATACATAATACAAGGATGGTAATTGTCTCTATTAAAGTATCTCGTGACTGTATATTTATAGATTAGATATTTTCTACAGGAAATGTTACCTATTTTGCTCCAATATGCTTTAACCTATTAACGATTTTTTCCTTTTTAAATCTATCCATAAAACTATGGTTTCTCTCGGGTTCTTTTTTAGACTTACTTTTTGTCTCACTGTCATGTAGCTCAGATATTTTAGATGTCTCTTCGTTAGTGGATGATCGATCTTTCTGCGTTTTCATCTGTATATGTCCCTGATGTTCTTTTTTCTCTTGAGATGAACCAACTGATTTAACATCGATTCTTTCATATAATAGTCCTTTGTTAGGTGTGGATCTAGTAGTATTTGATATACTGGGTTCTGATGTGGGTGGATCCTTATTGAAAGTATTATTACTATTATCTGTTGGACTTGTGGGACTTTCAAAAGCATGAAATCTTTCCGCTAATCTTAATGGTTTAACTTTTGAGGATAGATTTGGTGATAACATTTCTTCTGTATCAATATAATTGACCAAAGTCACTTCATTTGGATTTAATATAAAATCAGTATCACCAATTTTAGTATTTGTTGGATCTGTAGATTTAATCTTTACGACGGATACCAGATTACAAAATGAAAAGCATAAATCTGATATCGTTGTATTTACAGTAATTTTCGGTAATAAATCATTAAATGAACAGTAATACCTTATAGATGTGATTAAATGTGATAAAGCTGTCCGTAGAAGAATCATCTCATTCTCTACTTCAGGTACGGTTGATAATAACATTATTTCTTGAAGGTTTTTAGATAGTTGGAATATTTTTGTAAATAGATCTCTCCCTAATTCTTCCTTGTTTGTTAAATTGTCTGATTCGTTTATTATGAAATATAGGTGGGCAGTTAAACTGTGGAAGGTTTTCACTAAATTTAATGGAATATGACCTGATGGATCAATATACTGAGCAAATTGCAGACTGTGTTTATTTGAGATTATTTTCTCATGATGAGTAGTGTTATTGTTATTGTTATTTTTATTCTTTAATAATTCTAATTCCTTGGTTAATTTCATATTTTCATTTTTTAACGATTCAATTTCTTCCATTAAATTTGTGTCAAGTAAGCCGACTTTTTTATTATCTGATTCACTCATAGCTATGGTTTCCGTAGTCGTCTCTTTGTTCATGATCATGGTAGTCAAGGGTGTATTAAAATCAAATTCATCATTATTTTTTGAATAGGTCTGTTTCTCAGGCTGTTCAAAAGTTGGTTTTGTAAGTTTAATATCTCTATTCTCGGAGAGAGATTGAGTTGAAAGTATGTCATTTTGGACTCCAGGACTGTCATTGGAGAACCTTTTTGACTGATTTTTTTTGATAAAATTATTTTCATTTTCAATGTCTCTTTGATCTAATGTATTATGTTCTTTATTGGAGTCTTGGAGGATTGAGTTCGGCTTTTCCTCTTCTGGTTTTCCTTCAGTATCATCTTTTACTTCCTCTATCTCTTCAGTTTCATCTTTTACTACCCCTTTTTCTTCATTTTCTTCTTCGTCGTTCCCCTCCTCTTCCTCATCAGAAGACCAGTTAATTGAAGCTTTGACTGGAGCTATTATAGTTTGTTGTATACTATCTTCTTTACTTACATTATTGGTGTTATTAGCATCAGTGGAAGGAATTTTTTTCAAAGGTGTGCTTGTATCTTTAATATCTTGGTTAATGTCATCATTAAATCTATCATCATAGTGCTCATTTACATTAGAGATATCTTTTATGTAATAACCACGTCTTTCAATTTCCTTTATAATGTCACTTAATAAGTCATTAAATCTATTATCAGATAACAACGACAACTTTTCTCTTGCTATATTTCTTTTCTTATGAAACGCATCGATAGGTTTCAGACATGATTCAGCATGCTCAGCATCACTGTTTAATCGTCTCTGTAACTCATCGTGCACATCTGTACTCAATTCTAAAAATTGAGTCTCGGTTAAAGTTAATAATTTAGAACGTGATCTCTTTGATGAATTGGCTTGTCTTTCAAAATCGAATTCTTGTGGATTTGAACTGTTTTGACTGAAATAGTTTTGTATATCTGTGTAATACTTCTTAAAAGTCAAAGAATGCTTTTCAATAGTCATATTTAAAACATAGGTCTGTCTATCTACGGTTGGGTTTTCCTCTGTTTTATTCTTAACAGAAGACTGTATGAGTTTAAGGAGAAAAGATCCAATCTCTAGAAGTTGTAGCCAAAGTAATGAGAAAGTTATAAATGTTGATAATCAGGTAAGAGAGGGAGGAAATAAGGAAATTTCATTAAAAAAGGTTAAGTCTTCGAAGATACAAGATGGAATGAACAGCTCTCTGCTAGGTACAATTGTTTACGCGTATCGCACTTACAAGAAGGATTTCGTTTTTTTCATTATTCTGTCAGTTTTTTGTAACTTTTGGTGTTGTGTTTTATTTTTTTTCCTCTTGACGCGTTTTGTGCCATGAGATTTTTTTCAACTATTCGAGAAGAGGAAGAATTCTTTATCAGCAATCAATATAGATAGAGAGAGAAGGTTTGAGTAATTGAACTTTTATTGATTTTATATAGATAATCATATATGAAAACGTATCGATTGAATTCGAAATATATACTATAGCTAAAGAGTTCAGTTTTGTTTAGTTTTGTTTTGCTTCATTTTCTTTTTAAAGATAGTTTTACAATATATAAAATTGCATTAGGTGACTTCGAATGACAACATGATAGATGCTGTCTATATTCATTTATTATTATTATTATTAGTGGTGGTGGTAGTAGTAGTAGTAGTAGTAAGTATGAATGATATTCTCCGCTTACCTTAAGAAACCCTTTTTCTTTTGTGGAACGGGAGAAGCTTGAGTCATTTGTGAAGAGATGGACATCTCCAATTGATGTTTCTTTTCTTCTAGAGCTTTCAATTGTTTCAGTAATTTTTCTTTCATTTCCTTGTGTCTTGCAAATAATTCAGTCTCAGATTTCTGTAATTTTTTCTCCTTTTCATTAACTTTTTGTTGAAAGACAGATTTCATTTCACTTTCTAATTTAGCCAATTTAGCTTCGTGTAATTTCCTTTCTTCCTCCTGTCTCTCCAAGGGATCAAATTCTTTGAAAACAGAATTATCTTGCTTAATACCAAGGCTGATCAACTTGTCCGATCTATAGTTCTCGTACAACACACTATCTGTTCTTTCACGCAGTTCTTCTAGATATTGTCTAATCAACAAATCACGTAAGTATTGGAAATCAGAATGTTTTGAGTTTTCCACTTCCACTAATCCCCACGGATACTGACGGGCTCTGATCATTTTACTTGGATCATTCGGATCTTGAACAAAATCGTTAGATCCAACCACTGCGTAAGGTAGACTCTCGTATAATTTATTTGCCATCTCTTTTGTGTCTTCGTCGTCTAATTTGTACATTGGTGGCTGAAACAAATCAATGCCATTTTCATTGAATTGCTTCATTATAGTAGTTTTGAATAAAGCAATCTCTTCGTCGGACATAATATCGGATTTTGAGATGACAGGTATTAAATTGCACTTCTTGTGAACTTGAGAACAGAACTCCAAGTCCAGTGGGGTTAAACAGTGACCAGTTGGCTCGATGAAATACAAACATGCATGGATCCTCATGTCATCAAAGGTGGTTCTGTTGATTTTATTCTCATGGTCTAGATATTGATCGAATCTTTGATTAATCTCCTTGATGATTGGACACCATGACTCGTTGTTGTTGATGTGGTTACCGAAACCGGGTGTTTCAATAACTGTCAATTTCAATCTGACACCATTTTCCTCGATAACAGAATTTTGAATATTAATTTTTACTAAACTGTCAACGTCGTCTTCCTGGTTGGTACCAGTAGTAGTGGTGGTGGTGTTATTGTTGATGTTTTCAATTGATTTGTTATCATCACTGACAATATCGGAATCCTTAAATTCTTGGTTGAAAAGAGAATTGATTAGAGTAGTCTTACCTAACCCAGACTTCCCAACACATAAAAGATTAAAATTGAAACCATTCCTAATAGATTTTCTATGCCATTGTTTTGGTAAATTAGCAAAACCGACATAATTGGTGATTTGTCGTTTAATAATTTTCAAATTTGGTTGTGCTGGTAAGACTTGGCCAACGTTATTTTTAGTATATAAAGCGTCGAATTGTTCATTAGCCAAATGATTATTAGTATTGGTATTAATAGTGTCACTGTCATGTTCATGAGGAAGTTCATGTTCGTCATCGTGTTCATTGTCATCAGTTTGGTTTTGTTGTAATTTCACTTTAACGAAGGATTCCTGTGGAGAGACAGGTTCCTGTTTAATGGATTGTTGTTGATAAGCTGGATCGGACAGAGATTGGTTATCTTTGTTGTTATTGCTGTTAGAATTATCGTTATTGGTTACAATACCCCTTGGTGGGAAAGGCACACCAGTGAAACTGGATTCTTCTCTTTTAATAGATACTTTATCTTCAGAGTAACTCATTGGGCACCTATGTAACTAGGAAAGTACAGACACAGATAGAAATAAGACAAAGACAAAAACAATAACAATAACAAAAAAAGAAAGGGCAGGGTTGGTTGGGTTGGGGAGGACTGTAGGGATAGAAAACAGAAGAAATGACAAAGGGAAAGTATAATACTATAATGACTATGTCTGTGTTGTTGTTGTTGTTGGGGGAGGGAGTTTTCTTGTTCTTACTTCTAGCAAGTTGGATAAAGCTCTTCTTTTTCTCTCTCTCTAGCTTTTTTTTTTCCTCAAGAATATGTAAATCTTTTTCTCTTTTCTCTTTTTCCCGTTTTCCCAATCCGACCGCAGAGAAAAGAAAGCAGAAAACAGAAAGCAGTGGTGGTGGTGCTCTCGATGGATATATGAGGGAATTGTAGAACAGTTTGACAAGGATATGTATATGTATCTATGTATATGTATCTATGTATATGTATATTCATGGTGCAATGAAGGTAGAGCCGGCTGGTAGTGGAGGCTCTCTTCCTTTTCTTGTGCAGAAAGAAAAGGGTGGCCTTTTATTTATTGTGAAGCCCTGGCAACAGTGCGTTTTGTGGATCTTTATCTTCACTGGGCATTTATATATTAAAAGACGTGTATTATCTTATGTAGGAATTTCTAATAGTGAACCTTCCCCTTTTTAGTAGTATAATATGTTCAGCAAAAAGAACACTTATAATATATAATTGTTCTTTTGTGCTGTTTGTTTGATAGACTGTCATCCAGCTTCTTCTTTTTTCTTTTTTCTTTCTTTTTTTGTTTGTAAGAAGCTCTATAATTGGGGAATCCTTAAAATACGTAGTCCACGGGGGTGACACTTGATGATGAGACGAGGGACTTGGAATAGTCCAAAACCTCTGGGCCTAGGCAGTGTGAGTGTGTATTCGAACGAACGATCGTCGGCTTGGCTTAGTTGAAGTGACCTCTGATTATTGGTATAGTGTGCCAGAGCCAATCAATTACCAGCATTAACATTCTTATTATTATCTATTAAGTTCTACCTAAAACATCAACTTTAGTACAACACAAGAATAATAAGAATTACATAATTGATTTACTAGTTTAGAATCAACGACTGTATGATTTGTAAGTGTTTATATATAATTAATCTCCGTATTTTAATATATTTACTTTAGATAACCCCTTACACACACACAATTTTTCTTTTTTCTAGTTTTTTTTTTTTTATTTTTAACGTTTTGATCTTCAATCAGGATATTCATTTTTGACAAAAAAATATAAACAAATTGTCTATAAATACAACTATTTCTCTTTCTTTCTTTCTTTCCCTCTCTCTTCCATACGCATTATTTTTTAATCATAGTATTTCATATAGAATTAACAATCACGAATATTTGTCTTAACAGAAATATATATATATGTATACACATTTTTTTATATATAATCTTGAGTCCACACCCATCAAATAAAGTATTTATAAATTCTTTCTTTTCTTTTCTTTTCTTTTTTTCTTATGGATGTGTTTGTTTAATCCCGTCCCATCATTCTTTACTTACCAATGATGAATCTCGACTACATATTTATTTAATGCATTAAACAGTTTTCTTAATTCATGGCGAGTGACACCCTCTCGTAACATAACTATCTCCATTGGGGTACGCCCGTTGAAATATTTTAATAATCTTTTGAACAGTACCTGAATATCAGGAGGTTGTTCTGATATGCATCGATGTAACCATCTTTTCTCTAATGCCGTCACTCTTTCTGGTTCCAGAATTATAGTATAATCCTGTTGTAAATCTGGGTCATCAAACTCAAAATGATCCTCTATACTATCCAGCTCAATGCCCCCCATTCCTTTTACGTCAAGGAATGCTTCATCTCCGTTTTTATCTAAATTCTCAAAATGTTGTGACGATTGAATCACCGAGTTTCTTGCCTTTACTGTGGCCATTCTTTTCTTATTCAAAATCTGGCCCCTTCTATTCTTGTACCCTTCTCTTTCCAACTCTTCCTCTACCGCTATCTTAATCCTTTTATCAACCCTGATAAATACAAATGTTAATAATTGACATACATATCCATGTCTTAATAACCAACTCAACACATTAAGGTACACTCCCTTATGTTCTTTACTTGGAATTAATGATCCAAATGGTTTTACTCCATGTTTATTTAACATCAACAAATTACTGTTATTCTTGTTAGTATTAGTATTACTTGTGGTAGTGCCATTGCCCTGTTTCCTATTCATAATTGAATCTGAATTCTCTATAGCAGACAACTTATTTAGAAAATAACCCAATGATGGTAATGCATTGAATTTCCCTTTAAATATAACCTCATCTTGCGGATATGAAGCTGACAGCGATGCTAATGGTGATACAATATATGTATTCTTCGAACTCAATGGGATAATAACTCTCGCGTGTCTCCAGTAAATCAAATGCAATGCACAGGATCGAAGAACTCTCGAGGTAAGTGGTCCTACCTCTATCTGTAAAAATTCTGAAATAATACGATGATATTTGTTTAGTGGTGTTGTCGGTTGAATGTTCTTCACCATCTGTATCAATACCATATTATTAATATCGTTCATCTTTGTTGATTGTGATGTGCTCTCTAAATTCTTCACTATGTTTTGTGGTTCATCAAGTAATAATAAGGAATAATTTAATATATCCTCGTCTATGTTGAATAGATCATCCATATTATTCGAATGCAAAAACTCTGTTGGTTGTAATTCAAATGGATTTCCGGACCTTCTAAGGAATTTATTGTTTGTCATGGTACTTAGAAAAGAATGAGTTAATATTGGATTAATCTTATAATCTGGTAAATGTTGAAACTCATTTTGAATGGGTATCTGCAATGAAATTATCCTACCTCCAATATTTATGCATGCAATTTCATTTTTGTGAATCTGATCTACACATTGTGTTAATGCTTGGGCTAATGTCGATTTCGATAATATTCTTTCATATAAAAATTTACCTCTCTCTGAAGAACTTTTTAAAGATTGATACTTTTTGGAGTTCTTTATAACATTTTCCCTTTCTCTCATAATTATTTCACATTCTTCAGAAACGTAATTCGATTTAGATTGCAAATATCTGAGTAAAAGTGCTAACTTAACTACAACATGTTGATATATATCATCAATTCGTTCATTATATTCAATTAGTGGTGGATTTAGAACAAAACATACATGAAACATGTTCATACTCTTATCTAAGTCATGAAATCCCATATTCTCATCACTATAAGCACCATCATAACCATCATCATCATTTGCAACTCTTTCATCCGTATTTTCCTCATCCTGTTCATCTGAGTCCGATAAATTATTGATTCGGTGTAATGCTTCTGATCTAATTATTTTGCTTGTAATATCTTTATTATTATTATTATTATTATTATTATTATTATTCCGTTTCTTAATTAAATTCTTGGAAGAAGATACTTGAGATGATCCTTTATGACTACGGATTGTTGAGGAAGATCTAGAAACACTTTTCTTTGAAGAATTGTGTTTCTTATGTTTAGACTTTCTCCATTCTCCATTTATATCATTATGAATAGGTAAACCAAGGAAGGCTAATTGATCGATTGTAAATTCAAATTTGGTGTTGCAAAGTTCTCTATCTGGACAACAAAATTCCGCAACAAATTCAGAATTAAATCCAAAAATTTTATCATTATCCTGAAAATTCTCCTCATTGAAAAAAAAATCGTTAACCATGTTCTTATTCAAAGAACGATTACAAACATCCTCCTCCTCCTTCTCATCATCATGAACCATATCATCCTCATCATTGCCGAAATAGGGTCGATTAAAACTACCTTTTGTATCATTATCACTAATTTTAGAAACTGAATCAAACAATTTCAGTAATTGATCACCTGTAATAATACTATGTGAGGCAGTCCCAGGTTCCTCCTCTTCCTCTTCTGTCCCATTCTTTTTCTTTTCTATTGTCTCATTATCGATATTTAATGATTGCACATTGTTTGTTGTTAAACATGAAGAACATGAGGAGTTTTCAGAAGAACCACCATCAGATGAAAAAGATTCATCTAAATAATCTGTAGACAACTCACTCTCACTTAAACCCTCAGAAGATAAGCATGATTTAGTCTCAGAGGAACTAGAAGAAAGATAAGACGATAAACTTGATTGAGAAGACATTGTCCTCAAGGACGTCCTACTCCTAATAGAGGAATCAAAGTCAAATCTAAAATCTGAGGTGGGTGTAATTTGATTCAGTATATATCTTTTATTATTCCGATCCTTCTTCGATGACTCATTTACATTTTTATCATATTTAGTCTCAATTCTGGCCAAGTTTATTTGATCGAGTGTGCTTGAGTGATATTTATTATCTGTAGTCATCGAATATATAGATGTCAATTTCTCTATTGCATCAATCTTTGCAGGTGGGTAGGAATAAACCATTAAGGGACCTGAATGTGTTGAAATGGTCAAATGGACACCCAAGAGATATGAATTGGGTAAATACTCGCTCATGTCTATCTGTTTATATATCTATCTGTCCACTTTTTCTGTTTTCTCTGTTTCTCTCCTGTATTCGCCTTCCCTTCAAAAACGATAAGTGGTAAACTACTTCATACACACTCTTTTTCCTATATTCGTTCCTTTCAGTTGATATCTACTTCAATAATAATAATAATATATCTGGATACGTGGTGTATTGAAAACTGTAATAACAGTTGTTTTCTAGTACGCTGTAATAGAATGTATGTCTGCAACAATCTTTAATCTCTCTATCTGCAAAATAAAGAAAAACTATATTTGTATATAAAGTGAAAAAATTAAGTTACAATACATAGACAACTTAAAAAGAGGCAAATACACACGTCTACTAAACATTCAATATATTTACCTGTATACATATGGAAGGTGTAAGATTCGAGAGTGCAAAATATGAATACAGACAATTTTGAATATCTTTACCAGTTAACCAAAGCTCTAAGTGAATCCTCACGGGCTTCTAGGCAAGAGACAGATAAGATTGAACTGTTATTGAAACGTGTGGCTAAACAATCTATAATATCGTATGAACAACTGTCCAAAGATATCAATTTGGATGTCAAAAGAAGATATAAAGATACTGTGTTACGTGAAGTAGAGCAAAACAAAGAGGATAATGAGATACAAAGATTAATTAAAGAGAATTATCGATTGATCTATGAGATTGAACAAGAAGAATATCTGAATAAAAAGTTTTTGTCCATGATTGAGAATGTAGAGGAACAGTTACAATCTATTAAAAATTACATTATTGAACTTAAATTGACTAGAGAACAAGACGTGGAGAATTTTATTTATGAGAATATTCACAGTAAAACAGAGATAATATTAAACAATTCAGACGACTTAATGCTGAAGAATGACATAACAAAAGATAACATTTTGAACAATATTGTGAAGAAATTTCGAGACACATACAAAAGTTTAAGCCTGACTGAAAAGAAAGAGGATGGAAAGAATAATGCTTGGTACAAGTCATTAGAAAGGCTTGAACAAGAAATTGACAAATTTGAAGAACGACATAAGATTAACTTAAGATAATTGAGGATATATTTATAGATACATATATGTATGATTTATAATGAAACTAATGATTTTTTATATATGGTATATGGATATAAAATATATAAGAATAAAAAATAAAATAAAAATATTAACTAATCATTATTACAAATGCTTGAGAGAGAATGGCTGTGTTTTGTTGTTGTTTTTGCTTGTTATTTTTATCTTTTGTGAGGATTTTGTTACAGTCGATGTAATGATTACTACTGCGTTGCTTCTTAGTCAACTTCTTCAACGGTTGGACCTTCAGCTTCTGGGGCTGGAGGAGCACCACCGGCTGGGAAACCACCTGGAGCAGCACCTGGAGCACCACCGGCTTGGTACAATTTAGTCATGATTGGGTTAGCAACAGCTTGTAATTCCTTTAATTGATCATCGAATTCTTCCTTAGTAGCAGTGGTGTTAGAATCTAACCAGTTGATAACTTCATCGGCCTTCTTGGTAACAGTTTCCTTATCAGCTTCGTCTAATTTATCACCAGCTTCGTTGACACTGTTCTTCAAGGAGTAGGCGATAGATTCTAATTGGTTCTTAGAAGCGATTCTTTGAGCTTCCTTTTCATCTTCTTCCTTGAACTTTTCAGCTTCAGCAACCATTCTTTCAATATCTTCCTTGGATAATCTACCCTTATCGTTAGTGATGGTAATCTTGTTAGACTTACCAGTACCCTTTTCGACAGCGGAGACGTTTAAGATACCGTTTGAGTCAATATCGAAGGTAACTTCAATTTGTGGAACACCTCTTGGGGCTGGTGGGATACCGGATAATTCGAACTTACCTAATAAGTTGTTGTCTTTAGTTTTAGCTCTTTCACCTTCGAAGACTTGAATCAAGACACCTGGTTGGTTGTCGGCGTAAGTGGAGAAGATTTCGGACTTCTTGGTTGGGATGGTAGAGTTTCTTGGAATCAATTTAGTCATGACACCACCGGCAGTTTCAATACCTAAGGATAATGGAGCGACATCCAATAATAATAAGTCTTGGGTCTTGGAAGATTGGTCACCGGTTAAGATAGCAGCTTGGACAGCAGCACCGTAAGCGACGGCTTCATCTGGGTTGATAGATCTGTTTGGTTCCTTACCGTTGAAGTAGTCAGTAACTAACTTTTGGACCTTTGGAATTCTGGTAGAACCACCAACAAGGACAATTTCGTGGACTTGAGACTTGTCTAATTTAGCGTCTCTCAAGACCTTTTCGACTGGTTCCAAAGTGGATCTGAATAAGTCAGCACATAATTCTTCGAATCTGGCTCTGGTGATAGAGGTGTAGAAATCGATACCTTCGAATAAAGAGTCGATTTCGACAGAGGTTTGAGCAGAAGAGGATAGGGATCTCTTGGCTCTTTCACAAGCAGTTCTCAATCTTCTTAAAGCCCTTTGGTTGGTGGTCAAGTCCTTCTTGTTCTTTCTCTTGAATTCTTGGACGAAGTGGTTGACTAATCTGTTGTCGAAATCTTCACCACCCAAGTGAGTGTCACCAGCAGTAGCCTTAACTTCAAAGATACCGTCCTCAATGGATAACAAGGAGACATCGAAGGTACCACCACCTAAGTCGAAGATAAGAACGTTTTCTTCTTGACCCTTCTTGTCTAAACCGTAAGCGATAGCAGCAGCGGTTGGTTCGTTGATGATACGTAAAACGTTCAAACCAGCAATGGTACCGGCATCCTTTGTAGCTTGTCTTTGAGAGTCGTTGAAGTAAGCTGGGACAGTGACGACGGCATCATTGACTTTAGTACCCAAGTAAGATTCGGCAGTTTCCTTCATCTTACCCAAGACCATAGAGGAGATTTGTTCTGGAGTGAATCTCTTGGTTTCACCCTTGAATTGGACTTCGATTTGTGGCTTGCCGTCGACGTCGACCAACTTGAATGGGAAGTGTTTCATATCACCTTGGACTTCTGGGTCGTTGAAGTTTCTACCGATCAATCTCTTGGCGTCGAAGACGGTGTTAGCTGGGTTCATAGCGGCTTGGTTCTTAGCAGCATCACCGATCAATCTTTCGGTGTCAGTGAAGGCAACGAAGGATGGGGTGGTTCTGTTACCTTGGTCATTAGCGATAATGTCGACTCTGTCGTTGGCGAAGTGAGCGACACAGGAGTAAGTAGTACCTAAATCGATACCAACAGCTTTGGACATGGTTCAATTATAATTTTTTTGAATGGGATTGAGGTTAGTTACAAAAGAAAACAAAAAGTTTTGTTTGTTCTTTCTTGTCGTTGTTTTTTTCTGTTGTTACAAAGAATAGAATAATGACAAGAATAGGGTAAGAGAAGAAAAGATGTTGAACTACAAGAACGTCAGTAAGATAAGTATTACAGAAAGAATGCGAAAAGAATTGGTTGAGTAGCTCAGTGAAAACCAATGTGTTTATATAGTTTTTTTTTTCCCTTTACCTCTTCAGCTTCACTCTCGAAGGGTACGAAGATTGAGGAGGGAGGGTAGAGAGAAAAACGACTATAATACAGTAAGTAATAAGAAGAAGTAAGTGGCAGAACAGAGATAAGAGTGAAAGCTATAGAACTTGAAAGAACGTCAAAGAACAATTTTTCTTTTCTTTTTGTTTTTTTTCTTCTTCTTCTTCTTTCTTTTCTCTCTCAGTTTGTGATTTCAATAGAAATTAGAAAAAAAAAAAAAGAAAAAAGAAAAGAGTAGAATTTGGAAAAGTGGGAAAAAAAAAAAATAAAACCCGCTTAGTAAGAGCAACACAACGGTCTTAGTAATCTGTTCTGATGGAACTTTGTGGAACCCTCTGGAACCTTGTAGGAGGAAATAATAGAAATAAAAAAGGAGACAAAGAAGAACAGGATGATCTGGCAGGTGGGATGTGTGGGTGTACTGTCTTTCTCTCGTTTTTTTTTGCTTTTTTTTTCGTTTTTCGTTAAGCACGCCTTGAGGCGACGGTGGAAAGAAAAAACGAGAGAGAGAGGGAGAAAAAAGGAAAAAAAAAAAAGGACGGGAGGGCAAAGGAGTCAAGAAGCCACAAGAGGAGAGGAATTTTCTTTCTAGAATGTTCTACGCAAGTAAGAGAGCGGTTGTAAAAAAAAAAAAAAAAAAAAAAAACAAAAAATCAAAGGGAAATGCAACAGGCGCGAGGTTTGGTTTCCGTTGTTGACGACGCAGCACAGGGAGCTTGTTTCTTGGTTTCGAAGAGACTTACTAAGAGCGCTTATTCACCGATTACTAAGAACTCGCATGGAAATACGAATATTTATCTCATCAGATTTACGAGACTGGGATCGAGATCCAGATTAAGATTGAGATTGAGATCGACATTCAGATTCAGATTAAAAAAACTTTAGTTTCATTATTCTTAGTGTTTCACATTTGTCTGGGATTATCATACAGTACGGGCTATTATTTTCTCGTTTTCAACAAAATTTTCGGTTGTGTAGGGTTTGTGTATAATGTTTTTGTTTTTTACTTCCTATACCTTCAGGGTTTTAATAGGTCTTACTCTGAAAATAGGAAAAACTATATAAAGTAAAGCAATGGAACAAGTTAAACAATTATTATCATTGTCATTATTTTTTTTTTATACCTATTTCCTCGGATCCATTGAATAATAACGTGTAAAGAACAGGTTATAATCAATCTGTATACCATTTAATCAAGGTTTGTTGTATCGCTCGAAGTACTACCACAACATATTATTCTTATTCTTATTCTTATTATTATTATAACAATAAATATTGAGAATAGTAATGCTGAACGTTCAACTCTATTCAATACCGTTAGTCATATAATAAACTGAACAAGTAAGATAGAGTGACCTTTTTTTTTGTTTGTTTGTTTAATGTGTTATATCTATGGTTTTTTTTTATTATTTTGAATCTAAGCATACACAAACAATCACAAACAATCACTCACACACGCGTACATACACATATATCTATACATTGGTATAGAAAATAATCGATAGAATGGCTCGTAATAGACAAACTAAAAATACCTTAAAAACTGATCTCATGGATGAACAACTTATTAAAAAATCCATACTCAACACTTCTTCCGATGAAAAGAAAATCTATAAGATACGGATAAATAAATTCAAAAAATCTCACCTGTTATACGTCATTCTACTATTTTGTCTAGCTGTTTTGCAATTCATATCAATTTCCTTTTTTACTAGAGGGTTTTTGTTATCAAGAAATGTCTTGGATAATATATCTAACCACTCCGATGATTCTCTGATTTTGCCTCCAAAGTTCGATAAATTGGTTATTTTGATTGTAGATGCACTTAGATTCGATTTTGTTATACCAATTGATAACGGTAACATACTCTTCAATGACAACTACCATAACAATATGCCTATATTCAATACACTTCTGACAATGGGTAACGATAGCGGTAGCAACCGTAACTCATTGCTACTGAAATTCATTGCTGATCCACCAACTACAACGTTACAAAGACTGAAAGGGTTGACTACAGGTTCTTTACCAACTTTTATCGATGCAGGCTCGAACTTCGCCGGTGAAGTCATCGAAGAAGATAACCTCATCCAACAGTTCTATCTACATAATAAAAATGTCTGTTTTGTCGGCGACGACACCTGGGATTCTTTGTTCAAACCATATCTATCAAATTATTCAGTACCTTATGAATCCCTAAATGTCTGGGATCTAAATACCGTAGACAACGGTGTAATTTCCTACTTTGAAGATTATTTGACCAATTCTTCGTCTAAAAAAAATTGGGATGTCTTGATTGGTCATATGTTAGGTATAGATCATATTGGACATAAATATGGTCCAAATCACCACACAATGAAAGAGAAACAGATCCAAATTAATACGTTTATTCAATGGATTGTGGAACAAATGGATAATGATACACTATTCTTAGTCATGGGCGATCATGGTATGGACCACACTGGAAACCACGGTGGTGATTCAAAGGACGAATTAGAGAGTGCCTTGTTTTTCTATTCAAAGAAACCGGGGTTCATGTTCCATTTCGACGATCTTGAATCTCTCAATAATTATAACGTATCCAATCTAGGTGCATCATATAAATCCATCAACCAAATCGATTTGGTCTCCACTTTATCTTTATTGATGGGATTGCCTGTTCCTTTCAATAACCTTGGTTGGCCCATAGAGGAATTCTTTGCTGGTGGTGACGAAAAAGAAATCGTCACTAAGATCATGGTAAACCAATTATTGACTTATAAAGAGACTATGGGACTGAACATTGATACTTCTGATCTTCTAATAAATGGAGCTCTCAATGATATAAAAGATTATGACATAGGTCACCGGTATCAAACCCAATTTCTGGAAGCCTGTAAAGATATGTGGGCTAGATTTGATTACAACAGTATCATCACAGGAATAGTATTAATGGTAATCTCATTAATACTATTGATAGTCATCACAAAACTAATCCCATCAATTGTAATGAATCAAATGGTTGAAGAATTTCCACCTTGGATAGCATTAATGACTGTTGTGTCCAACATTTGTTTCTTTGCCATTTACTATGTATTCAATAAAACGCTATCCTTAATTGATAGTCCATTATGGTGTTTCTTATTCGCTACTGCTGTTGGAATCATTGTCGGTGGTTGTATCCCCATCTTTGATCGCTATAATTTTACTTGGATTATCTCCAAGTCTTACGAGGTGTTTTTTTCCGATTACTGGTCTCGCATCGGTTGTATAATTTTGCTTATACATGCTTGTTTATTTGCTTCCAATTCTTTTACAATTTGGGAAGACAGAATTGTTAATTTCTTACTGATCTCTCTAGGAATGCTAACCTTGGTAGAATTTGTATTTTTACCAAGAAGACAAACCCCAAACGCATTATTAACTGCTAAGATTAGTGCCAATGAGGGAACCACTTCTGGTGTAAATTCATCCACTGCAAATTCTAACAACTTACCTTTATCTAGATTTGCTAGATTGTTAGGTGGTTACCATTCTTTGGTATTGATTATTTGCACTCGAATGGCATCTTTAATAACTATCTGTAGAGAAGAACAAGGTGATTATTGTTCTCCAACTTTTTTGAATTCATCAAACAACTCTATATGGTGTTTAAGTTTATGTTTCCTAACTATCTTTATTATACCAGCCTCTATTAAAGGTTATTATAATTTAACGTCCTCATATCAAGCCGCTGCACCTATATGGATCGATATATTTTTAAAGGGTTCTTTATTAATCAATTTTGTTTATTGGTTGTTAACTTCATTGGAGAATTCAAATATCAACTATTTCGATCAAATCGATTTCGATATCAACATTGTTAGATATACAATTGCCAGAATAATTGCTGGATTTAGTTTAATTGCAACTAATTTTGGTTGGATGATGGGTCCACTTTGTATCAAATTAAATGTACATAACACAGATATTAAATCAAGATATGCAACCATCCTTGGTTACATGAATATCTATGGTTCAGAATACTTCTTACTTGTTATCAACATACTAATAGCGATTCTCCTTTTCAATAAACCATTGGCGCAACTATCTTTATGTCTAATGTGTAATCAAATGTTATCTATTTTGGAGATTATTGATTTATTGAAACTAAAGGAAAATATTATTGGTCCCATTATCCTGGGGTTATTATCGTATCAACAATTTTTCAGTACAGGCCATCAAGCTACTATACCATCTTTACAGTGGGACATAGCATTCATTTTATCAGATAAAATCACTTTTCCATTGTCACAAATTTCACTAATTTTAAACACTTTTGGTCCACATATACTTGTTGCATTGTCAGTGGCATTGATCACCTTATGGAAACAACCACCAGACGTATTGAAACCTCAAACCTTGTTAGGACGCATTGTCTCCAATTGTGGCATGCTATTGATCTATAATACTGTGCTTTGTTTAAGTTCATTGATTTGGGTTACAATCTTTAGAAGACATTTGATGGTTTGGAAAATTTTTTGTCCAAGATATATGTTTGCATGTTTATGCTTGATTATAACTCAAGTAATAATTATAGTTGGTACAGTTGCGTTTGCTACATCAAGATTAATCCAACATATCAACGATGTTTTCTGGAAATAATCATTAATTAACGTAAAAATAAAAATATTATAATAACACCAACAGCGATGTTATATATATATATATTATAGATTTATTTATAAAAGTATCAAAAAATATATTAGTTGACTTTAAATGATATAGAAACAATGTATATGTATAACTTTCGGATTATAACTCACACTTGTCATCTTTATTTTTATTCTTTAGAATAGCACCTTTTACTCTCAAAAGAATACATTATCTAAATCTTCAAACCCATCCTCAAATCCATCATTAAATTGTTCATTATTATATTGTCCAAACATATCATCTAATAGTTCTTGACCTTCGCCAGTATCTGCTACATTAGCATTCACATTATCTGTATTAACATTTGTTGAAGTGTCTTCAATTGTAAGGAGATCATTTGTTCCATTTGTATCAATAGCTGAGGAAAGAATATCACTTGGATTAATTTGATTACTCATATCTTGACTGAAAACTGTTGTTGGAATCTGCGATGTCATCATAGAAACAGAATTTGTAACAATATCCTGAGATTGCTGTTGTTGTATTATATCTTGTTCATGCATCAATCTTTGTTCTAACTCCTTAGCCATCCTTAATTGCTCCTCTCTTTCCAACCTTTCCCTTTCCTGTTTCTCATTATATAAAAACTCTAATCTTTCTGCTTCCTTTCTTTTCAATTCTTCCTCTTCCTCTCTTTGCTTCCTCTCTAATTCCAATTTTTTGGCCAATTGTTTTCTTTCTATTTGTCTTTGTTTTAAATCTTCATAAATATCCCAATAATTTGTCGGAGCTTCACTCTTATCGACTTTTAGGTCAGTAAATTTATTCGAATGTTTAACAACTCTATAGTCTTGACCAACCAATTGAAATTTTTCCTTATATTTTTGCAACAGGCTATTTACGAAGTCCAATGAAGATATATTCAACTCATCTATTGTAGATAAATCGAGTATAGATAAAAGATGTTCATTCGGATCCTTAGTTGCTATTTTTATCTCTGTAGAATCCAATTCCATTTTCAAATCCTTCAGCTGATCCAATTCTTTATTTAATTTCCTTTCCATTTCAACCAATGATTTTTTCACCATATTCTTTGAACCATAAACTGGAACAGATTCCAACTTACACAAGGGTACAGGTTTTAAAGTCAATGCGTTGATGTAAACCGTAGAATTAATAAAATTTTTCAAAAGATATGCTCTGAAAGATATGGAGTCACTTTCATCGTGAAATGAAGAATTAACATTCGATTCTGATTTCAACCTGGACTCCTCTAAATGATGCTTAATTTGAGAATTCTGTCTTTGTTGTTCTTGGGCTTTCTGAATTTGTTGTGCTGCTGCTACTCTCGCAGATTTAGTGGTATATGTACGCTTTTTCTTTACTACTGCCATTATATAAGCACCTTATTTTCTAGTTTGCTGGTTGATTGATATGTATATATCTCACTATCAAAAAAAAAAAACAAACAAACTTGATGACAACTTCCTATATTCCATTACCATCCCTTTTTTAATCCACAAGTATAAAGTAACTAGGTTAGACCACTGATATCAATTAGTTATATTTATCTATTCATTTATTTTTGGAAATATATTATTATTGTATCTAAAGATATTTTTGTTTCACTAAATAGAAAATAACAAACAAAATAGAAAAAAATCTTGAAAAAACAGGGAAATTATTAAAAACCCTAAACAGCAACTCTGGAAATTGCATAAAAAGACTATCACACCCTAATTCAAAATTTAGGTTTTTATATTTTTATTTTTTTCCGATGCCCAATATTGAACGGACATTAAATGAAAATAAGGATCGGTATCATCGGGCTTTGAAAAGGAGTAGAAAAATTTCAAAATAGGAAAAACCGTAAATAAAAAAAATAAAGTGAGAAGAATGAGAAGAATTATGTGCATTGATAGTAAATTAGATGAGGTAAAACTATGCAATATTTTTCATTGACCACGTCACGCAGAGCATTAATTAACTACATCTTATCGTAGTAAATATTAATAAATATATCTATTCCTAAATTATATTTCCATTCAAGAATATTAAAATTGACATATCTTTAATAGGTCAAATATTAAAAGTCCAACATTATTATTTGAGAAAAAAAAAAGAGAAAATATATATATATATCCATATAACATGATCATACAGCAGAAGATTGAAAGACGATGGCCATTGGCATTCTTTCTATTCTACACACTCATATTTCACGGCATAGGTTCTGCAATAATAACAGGTGGTATTGAATTTGCAGTAGCTTATGGCATGTATAGGTACCCCAAAAATAACGATGTAGTAAAAATGTGGGGATTTCCTTACACTTTGGCAGGGGATCTTGTAGTAACAATTTTTGTACAAAATGTTATTACTTGGTTTATTGAAGAGATCATCGTCGGTGGAGATTGGTTTCAAAACAATTCTTGTCATTGTCCCTTTGGAAAAAATGTAAATAAGGGACTATTAGAGACGTGGCTAGAAGTCAAAAGATGCACCATGTTACCAGTCAACCAAATTGATGACGAACTTATACGACAATATAAAAATCCTATATCTCTGTTTTGGTTAAGCGTTAAATTATTATTATTTAGAAACCCTAAACATAGAGATGATAGAACATTAAAATGCGATTTTAAAAATTTATGTATATGGGTTGTTAATAAATTTATTAGAGCAATTTTAATATCTGTTGTTATTTTCATAGTAGTATGGCCTGCAACTTTAGGTGTTATTACAACATCAGCAAAATATCATATTCATCACGATTTTATATATAATAATTACCCATTCCCACAAGTATTGAAACTTGTCTTTGGTGCTATAGTGGCATTTATAAGCACACCAATTATGGTGATTACCATAATTTTAAGGAATGATAATTATTTGAAATTAGTAGAATCTGGTGAGCTGATAGATCCATTGTTTAAGAGCGCTGCTACAAATAGGATCCAAGGCGAAACGCATGACAATAGCAGTGATAAAGAAACCGAAGAAGTATAAATAAAACTGTCACATACGTATAATTTATAATATATGCTGTACAATCTGATGTCATCTAAATATCTTAATATTATATATTATAAAATTGAATAAACGTACGTAGTAAACCGACATAAGAAAATATAAATACCAAAACGAATTATATAAAAGGGATTCATGTATATAGAGGCATAAAAATATTGCAAAGGGTAGCATAATAATAATAATAATACAATAGTAATACAATAATAATAAAAAAGATATAAATTAATGAAAACCAATGATTATGTCAACAGTAAGTTAAAAAAAAAACGCCTGTTGTTATATATAATCATTGCTTTATAAAACTATCTTTGGGTATTTCAAAACATTGTCGAATCTTTCACTCAATGACTTAATATCGGATAGGTTTTCATTATTATTTTCTTCTACAATCTGATCATCAACATCCGGTTCAAAATCTTCCTCCAACAGAGTACACACCAAGTAATCCCTGGCGATATTCACAGCATCTAATAATTCTGCATCATCATCATCATCATTTAGTATAATAACTGGTTCACTTTCTTCATCTGCATTGATCTTTGGATAATCATTATCGATTTCTTCAGACTGGCCATTATTCATTTGATATACACCATATTGTTTGTAATAAACACCGTTATTATTCTGTGGTGCTAATTGTTGTGACATAACAGTTGAAGGCATTTGGAAATGTAATCTTGGTTGTAGTACAGGTAATGTGGTGATTGGTGCCATTGCAGGTGTAGGCTGTAATGTAGCAGAGGTAGCTGTTTGTGTAGGAGCAGCAGCAGCAGTTGCGTATGCCATTGGTTGAGAAGCAACAGAAGTTTGTCCAATACGTGGTAATTGTGGGATCACCGGGTATTCTACATTACTATAAGTACTTAAAGGACAAGATGATGCGTAGTTATAGGCTGTAGTAGCAGAAGGCTGCTGTAGTTGAATATACTGTGGAATAGAGATAGGCGGACCTTGTTGCTGTTGTGGAATGTATTGTACCGGCTGTTGTTGTTGTTGCTGTTGTAACACCATATTTTCTGATAGTTTGGTGAAAAATGTTACTGCAGCTGGAATATAAGTCCTTGGTATGTCATCATATGGATTTAATATTACTGCATTTGCTGGCATACAGCCATTTGTTGTGGATTGAATTAGATGATTTTGAGCCCAAATGGGTTTTGTCTTTGAAAATCCATTAATATTTGTATTCGAATCAGCATCGGAGACAGGTGACAATGAATTAGAATTACTTGAGAAATTACGGAACTCACTTTTACTGATCGACGATGTGACACTCTGTGGAGTAAGAGCATCAGGTTGTGGGATCAGTTCTAATGGCGATGGAGTAGAAACCTCTTGCGTCTGATTTGGAGTGGATATATCTTTATTTGGTAATGGTAAGATATTTTTCAATTTATCTTTCAAATTTGAGTTCAATACCGGCTCCATTGAATGGATATCATTCTTAATGAAATTTTTCAAAGTTGTGGAATCTATTGTTATATTATTTTGCTTCTTAACGGCATTTTTAGACCCCAACTTACGACCTCTCTTCTTTTTAGAAGCGATATTTGATTCCAAGTGAATCTTTAAGTGTTTTTTCAAATCTTGGGGTCTTTTAAAGAGTTTTTGGCATGTTGAACAAACAAAAGGTTTTAATGGGACATGGACTCTTAAATGTGAAGTGATGTGGTCTCTTTTCTCAGTTTTAACTTTACAGTCACCCCAATGGCAATTTAATTGCAAATTTTTCTGAGATTTTCTGCCTACGTGATCCTGACACAAATGATGATATAACAATGCAGCTGAATAAAATTTCAGAGTACAGTTATCCCACTTACATACCAAGGGTTCTTTCAAAATTGGACCATCTACCATACTACCATTTGCTTTCATATTAGTAGCAATAGTATTAAACTTACCGGCCTTAACCTGTTTAACATTAACGACGGTCTTATTATCCTCATAATTAACATTTTCTTCATCCTTTGATGCTTTTTCTACATCTGACCCAGGAGGGGTAATTAAAATTCCGTTATTATTATTATTATTACTATTACTATTACTATTACTGTTACTATTACTAGACCCGCCACTGTTATGATTGACATGGTTGATATCGCTTTTATTCAATACACTATGGATATCTATATTCTTATTTCTTTCACTTACTAGATTATCGGAATTCTTACCAGCTGCTAGAGTTGGAACGGCTTCCACATTATTATTATTATTATTATTATTATTATTATTATTATTATTATTATTATTATTATTATTATTATTATTATTATTATTATTATTATTATTATTATTATTATTATTATTATTATTATTATTATTATTATTATTATTATTATTATTATTATTATTATTATTATTATTATTATTATTATTATTATTATTATTATTATTATTA
>JAJLYH010000140.1:0-35241 GCA_030571675.1 Arxiozyma telluris
AAAAAAAAAAAAAAAAACGAAAGAAAGAAAGATATTTTCTAGAGTTTTCTAGAAGAAATATTTTTTTTTCCCTTCTTTTTAGATCTCATTCTCAGTTTGGGGTAAAAACATTTTACACTACTTTGGAAATGAGGTAGCAACCACGCTTAAGATAGAATAAAATCGTATATCGAACTGTATGGATAGATCTTTCTTTCGTTTTTGTTTTTTTTTTGTCTTTTATTTTTTCTTTTTTTGTTTTTTGACTATTATTAATGTTAGACGTAATATGATGCATATATTACATAGACGTGTCTTCATAATACTTACTTTTTTATATGCTGGATTTTCATTACATAGTGTAGTGTACGGTTAGACAAACTTTCTTATAAGTTTCCCTTTTCCTTCCTCTCCCCTGCTTCCCTCTACATTCTCTTGTTAAATGTTTTTCAATCAAGCTCTGATAGCTGTGCCATAACATCCGAGACGTGGAACTCTTCTAATATATCCAGTAATTGATTGATTTGTTCGCATACAAGATAATCATCATCATTGTTCTTTGTGTATTCCAATAGGGTTTTAATTCTTGTTAGATTATATTCTTTAGGGATCAGTGTCATGTCTGCATTGTAAAGTAAATCGTGTATTAAATGTACTGCGCTTCTTCTCATAACAAAAGATGTTGAGGGATTATTATTTCTACTATTATTACTGGTTTCAATAGTTAATACACCAAACACACAATCTAATATTTCTCTGATTCTAGATTTTATGCCCAATGCATTAACTTGTAAACATACACCAAGAATTGACATTGCAGACATTCTCAATCTGTTATCCAATTTATCATGTTCACGTATCTTACTCAAACATATGTCAATTATTTTATTTGCATTCTCACCTTGAAATAATTTATTCTCTCTTTGAATATAATTCACTATAACTTCACCCGCCCTTAAAATTTCATCAACTTTGTATTTTTTAGATTCATTTGAATAAAAATTTAATGTTGGTGTTAATGTTTCCATAGGCGATATTTCGATTAATTCAGTTAGCCCTTTAATCGAATTTAAATATACAAATGGATCTAAATTCTTCAAATTTTGTAAATGTATTTGAATCACTCTATCTATGGATATAACTGTTGATTTGTCTTTAATTAACTGTCTTAATTCTGTTAATCCATGAACTCTAATCGGCGCTAAATTGTCACTCAGATTTATTAGGGCTCTATTCAATATTTCTTTATCATTCTTTAATTGATCAGGCTCCTTGGTAATAGGCGAAAGCGATGATGCTGATGATGATATTGATGGAGATCGATTCTTCGATACATATCTTTCAATTTTATCTTTAATATCAGATACAGATTTTGACTGATTACTTGTTGTTTGAAGATCCAATTTCTTCTTAATTTCAATTAATAAAGTTGTAAGTTTTTCATCTCTATTACCATTAGTTCGTGATAAATCAGATACTATTAGTTGCAAAAGTTCTGTAATAATTTGTAATGTAATAGACGGAGTATTCTGAATCTCTAAATGAGAGTCTAGCTTTTCATCATCTTCATCGTCAGAATCTCTTTCGTCGCTGTCCATTGATTCAGGCTTGGTATTCTCTTCTAACGCCCCCTCGACATTAAGGAAATCTAATAATTTAGTTATCATTAAAAGAACATCTTTCTTATTGGTTACTAAATCTGTTTTAAAATCCTCGTTCATTTTTTGCAAAATCTTTAAATCAAGAATAATTAATAAATTCTTACTTATATCGTTTCTATTAGCCATACTATTATCATTCTCATGCTCATTCTTATCCTCAATTTTGACATTGTTGACATTAAAATTGGAACTAATGGTCCTTGATGAAATGCTTGAGGTATATTGTATCCATCTAGATAATATGGATAAAAATGACCTGGTTATTATCTCTGGGTTATTGACTAAATGTAATAATCTCATATATAACCCAATAGCAAGGTCCATATCCTTAAATAAATGTGATACAGTCTCCAGCTGAATCTCAGGTGTCTTTGCAAGGTTTCTAATAACATCACTGTTTTCTTCATGTACATAATCAGTTTTCATTTTTACATATGGTAATTGGGTCTCTAAATCTATGCAATAACTCCATTCCTCATGATCAAAATTTAATAGACTTAAATTGATCTTTTCAAGTATAGAGTAATTATTTGTAACAATAATAAAAGTTTGTAACAGAGATAAAATAACTTCATAGTATGGGCTATTGTTTTCCTTTTTAAAATTGTTAGCAATCAGTGGATCCACTTTTTGATACTTCAATAAAAATAAACAATATATCCAAATGTTTAAATAGAATCCCTTTTCATCAAATCCACTAGTTAAATCAATAATTAAATCTGTTGAAACGTTTTTAGATAAAGATATCAGGACATTAAACATATCATTTAACTCCTTGATACTACGATCTTGCACTGGATAATTGAATAAAATCTCGTAGATTCTCTTAAACAAAAAATCTCTTACAATCTTCTTATTTTTGTAGAAAAACTCAGTAATTATCCCATTTAAACAAGTAATAAGTATGGGTCTATTAACAAAAGTCATTCCATCGTATATTTGATCGAATATTTTTGTTAAATAGACCTTATTTGAGATATTTTTCGGTTTGGATAAGACTATCTTATTCACACGTTGAAATTTCTCGTTATCCATTTGTTCATCCTCTCTAACACCAAGCACAAAATCAATTAGAGTAATAAGCCCATTTGTCTCTCTTCGTATTGGTAAAGTCGTTAATTTGTCCAATATAAAGAATTTCGCTTCTGTTAGTTGTATACATTGAGTTAGAAAAGTATACAAAGTGAATAATGAATAAGTGTCTTGACAAGCTTCAACCTTATTTAATTTGATCAAATTTTCAGAATCTTCAGGGTATGATAGATGTAATTGTAAAAATCCCAGGTATAAGTTTGTATAAAGAGGACCCTTTATAATAACAGATCTTAAATAATCGTCTACACTGGTGGTAGGGTCATTTGCTTTGCTTTGTCCCTCTGTTAAATAATTATCTTTCTTTATATTATTGGTTTCATATGTTAGAACTCTATAAAGAAACATTAAAACATTTCTTAGTATATTGAAGTCTGGAGTGTGTTCCTTTGGTATCACTAAAGTTTTGTCGTCATGTTTAAATGATTTCAATCGTCTTAATTCTAGTGGTATACGTAATTTGGGTGTTAAATTAGCATCAATGCCATGAACTATTAGAAGTGCAGACAATTGATCCATATATTTCATATCATGTAATGATATAGGTAATAAATTATTTTTATCCTTAATTAAATCATTTTGTCTCTGTATAATCAAAAAATGTAATCTTTCAATTACAGATAATAAATAAGTAACAAAGGACTTGTTATCTGAGAATCCTAAATATGTGTATAAAGTACCTTGATTGGAAGATTTATCGTTTGCAAATATGGAGAGTTTTGCAATTAATTCATTCTCTAATTCAACAAAAAAATTGTCTAATGGTGTATCTAAGGCAAAGTCTGGTTTCTCGGTGATAATATTCCTGAGGTTCGATTTTCCTTTGTTCATTTAATGTTTAAGAAGCTCTATTCGAAGCAATAATATCAGTTGCAGAAAGTTCCCTTATTTGTGAAGCGACTTCAAGCTATTGTAACCAAGAGAATCAGATACAACAAAAACTCCTATGTATATATTTATATATATATATATATGTGTGTGTGTGTGTGTGTGCTGATACATTCTGTTTGTCGTAAATGGCTTAAATTTTTCACCGACTTCAATGAAAACGCTTTTATTTTTTCTAGGTATATTATTATTATTTTTTTTCAAAATTAAATGGATTGATGATATATTATCTTAGTTGAGAAGTAGATAGATGGATAAAGTTGTACATAAAAAGGAATACGTAGAAGGCTGATGAAATTATAGTTTAACGGTAGGAGGTACATATGCAAAAGTGACATTAAATATTGGGTATATATATAAGAATATGTACAAATGTATCTGTTAATCGTCTGCATTTTCAATTAATTTGAGAAAAGATGGACACCAATTACTTATTGTAATATCCATTACCATCCATTTCCTAAGATAGTCAGCTTGCTTTATCTTACTATCCCCTACATCTAAAAAGTGCAAAAGGGATGTTTTAGTAGAAGGGTTATTAACACTTTTAGGAAGATTGAGATCAACTTTTTTTTTGTAAAAATTGTATTCTTTATCTGATAATCTCGAACGTTTATTCATTAAGTCGCTAATCTTCATTAGAATCTCATCAGCATTCAACGTTTCATTTGAATTATCTAAGGAATTGCCTCTAGCACTAAACTCAGAATTACTTGCATTATTGTTGCTAGCTACCGTCATGTTTTTCTTGGTAAAAACTGGTGGAGGTGTTGCAGGCAATTTAGTGTTACCATATGTATCTTTTACAACATAATGTAACTTATTTCTTCTGTTACTCTTTTTTGATACATTGAACAGAAAACTAGGGCAATCATTATATCCAGGTATATCCGTCTCTTTACAATTTTGAAAACTTCTGCTTCTTGGTGCTAACATGGTGTCGGTCATGATTATTTAAAGATGGCAAACGTTGAAAGTGATCACAATTAGTGGTTTACTTGAGTGTTCTAAACCTATAACTTAGGTGTTGTTATTTTTTTATTTTATTTTTTTGTTTCACACCGTATGATCTCAAACTAGTAGAACACTGAATGTGGTATTTATATATCTGAGCCAAGAAATTTTCAAGCAGAAGTTATCTATCTTTGAAGATTGTTGAATATTACTATCCCATTCAAATTTTGACAATTTGTAAAAAATGACAAAACAATAGCGACGGCGGAGAGGGGGGAACTTTCTTCGCAGGAAAATCCGATGTTCGATAATTCCGAAAGAAAGAAAGAAAAGAAGGAGAGAAGAAAAAATTTTGATAGGTTCTTTTTACGGAAAAAAGATTTTTTTACTCTATATGGAGTATTATTTGATTTAGAGATTGTAATCACCTATCTAAAAAATGTAAGTCGTTTTCCTTTTTGGGAAATGCTTTTCAGAGACATTTTTTTCGTTTTTGATTCTAAGTTCGCTCAACAAATCGGCGTATATTTTTATATGGGAATGAGGGGCAGGTGAGGGGCGGATGAGGAGCGGATGAGGGGCGGATGAGGGGCGGATGAGGAGCGGATGAGGGGGGAATTTGAAGTGACTTTTTCCTTAAAACAGCATTAACTCTGCTCGAACCATTAATGTTGAAAGTTTCAAACAACCTTTCGGACAGCTGTAGAAGAGTGAATTTCACAAAGGTATCTATGGTGCCTTCAGATAAAATATTCATTAAACAAGATATTAAGAGTTTTTTCTAGTCTTGCTTGTGGACATTTATCACTGTTACAGGCGAGTTTTCTGCAGTTTGCAGGAAACTATTAGGAGAGGAGTTACTTAGTCTTTGTTCAACAAAAGTTGCCAAGGATGAAAATGGTCGCTTTTCTCTTTTTTTTTCCCCTAGCCTGCTTTTTTTTATTTAATTCACGTTCATCCTCTTTTATTAATGAAATATTAAAGTTATTTGTTGTTGGGTATTCCTAAAGATACTAGAAGTATAAAGGCTATCTCTTAATATAAATTTCTAAAATATACAGCACAGAATATTACAGTTATTTTATACTCTAGATAAAAAGGTTTTCTTGATTGAAAAAAATAGCTTTTTGATGAAAAATGCTCCTATATTTAACGATCATTTGGACAACTTGTAGAATAGATAGCAATTTTTAAAATAAACTACAGTGGGTTTCAAAAGTCCTCTTTGCAAATATTTATATACAAATGTATGCAAAAACTATAAGCATATATCTATCTAAACACAACAAATAAAGCGTCAAAAGTTTATAGCTTATAACTTCTTGTTGGATAATCTTTTGATATCGAATCCATACAGAGTAAGTAACTGTTAAACTAGATGAAGAAAGAGTTGTGATTGCAACTATTCATTACACCAAATTTACAAAGTTTTGCAACTTCTTAACAGTTTTGTTACTTCTTCAAAAAAATTGTTTACTAAATTCATTCTCCCGTCTTTGAAAAACAATACTTTTCACGTGCTCTCATATATTCAATTAATAATTAAGCCTGGTTCGGAATGGTTCCCAGACCATTCCGCCCGCAAATTTTGAATTTTGGCGGAACAATTTTCCGTCTCGGATGCGGAATGGCGGAATGCACCGTTCGGACAGGTTTGAGTAAATTTTTGCGGAAACTTCGTTCCGAACCAGACCTATTATATTCACTAAGTCACTGATACAGGACCATGGAATTATTTTAAAAAAAAAGAATGTAATAGCCTTTTTTATTCCTGTACCATGTTCACTACCAAAATTTAAATTAGAAGTTTTGTTGTTACATCCTTTTCTTATTGTAGTAATAAAAATTATCTTCATGATACTGTTTTAATTAGTTTCTTCAGAAATAGCAATAACATTATTAATTAAAGTGAATAGGAGGGATTGTAATATTTCATGTTTTTTTGACAGTTGTTTGAATAAGCTGTAATAATTGTAGGTGCTTAGTGATTTTTAAATCGAGATATAATACGTAAATGAAGTCGTGAAAAGGTATATATTAAAAAATATATGTTTATTTTTCATAAGAAGATGTACCTAAGATATTACTGAAACTGGTGAATATGATTAAATGATGAAGTTATAAGTATAATTACAATACTTCGGTCTCTTCTCAACAAAGTGTGAAAACAAATATATATAAAGTAAAATTACTTAAAATGTAAAAAGAGAAATTGTAATATTAATTTCTTTATCCCTTTGTTCCTGTTCCTTCTATACTTTCATTTTTGGAACAAAGAATCTATTCTCTTGTCTTTATCCACAAGCATATACTTTATCTCAATGGAAATTGATAATATCTATCGATTTAACTCCCACTATCATCCAATTTGTGTATGTGTATTTGTCCGATATTTCCAGCAATTTTCTTATTTTGACATGTTATGTGCATATATAGATGATATATATCATTCAAGTGCATTAGAAGAAACTTCTTAATTTAATTAATATCTCCTTCTTTCTCAGAGAGTAAAGATGTTGAAGATGTCAAAAATGGCTGGAATGAACTCCCAATTTTGGACTTCTACACTAAAAAGGGGCTTGAAATAAAACACATAGACTATTAAAATGTTGGAAGAGATATTCAGGTTAGAACTAATCTAAATTCATTGCAAAGGATAATCATTGAACTAAAGAAAATTTTTATTTAACAAAGGTTTAAATTTGTAAATCAGAAATTTTGTATAAGAATTGTATATTGCAAATTAGACAAAAAGAAAGAAGGTTTATGGATATAAATTCAGTAATATAACGACTAAACTATTATGGAACTTTGTTGTATATATACATAAACAAACCTTATCTTGTATCTTATTAAATAATAGATTTTTTTCAACACAACCTCCTAACCTCAATGTAAGGCAGTCATAGTTGAAAGGTTACTTTATCGACATTTATGATTTTTTTTTTGTTTATTTGAAAATAAGATTCACTCCTATAGGTATAAAGGTCAAATCCATAAGAAAAAGTAATAAACATAAATTAGCAGTTTTGAAATTCGATGTAACGAACCTAACTGGAATACAGTAAATACACAATCACATAGGAAACACCTGAGTGTGTGAGTGAAACATTGGTACAACCATGTGTGCAGTGGTTCGTATAAGGTATTGAATTTGACTGGAGGATTTCCATAGAGTTATATTTGTATTAGACCTTGACAAGAGGCCTCTGATTATTGAGGGATATGCCAGGGGTAATCATCTTATTTAAGTACGTCTTAGTATTGATATTAAGAGTTACCTCTTAATATCATACGACAAATAAGAACAACAAAGACAAGTTATAATACTAGATCAGGGCTATTAATTAGTTAAGTATAGAGCTTACTTAAGTGTGTTTATACTTATATTAATTGATATAATTTACCCATTTATCTTTAACAACTCTTACATCCAATCTTTTTTACATTCCTACATAAAATCTAATATCAATGGATACTACTAGTTATTCTCTTAACAAATGGTATAGATGTTTTTGTATTTGGACCAAAAGTTCACATTTATTCACCGGTTTTTTTTTTTAAAAAAAAAAACTTGAAACAGAAAATCTTGCAAAGAGAAACAATACTAAAATATGAAATAGAGCCTAGGAAAAACAAAACTCATTTTTTTTCGATATATACAAAACTTAAATTTTATGCAAAATCGTTACAGTTTCTTAGGTCGTGAACCCTAAGAATTCTGCCACCAAATCCTTCGTATAGAATGCCTCAACAAGAACTCAAATATATTTCTTCTAGGGTTTTAAAATCAATAGTGAGAATAGAGCAAAAATAAATTATCAAGATTGAAAATTTTTTATTCAGATTCAAATTATATCTGGTTAATTTATCTATTTTTTTTTTTTTGGAAAAAGGTTACAATTTAACGGGCATATAATCCAAAAATACAAACATAAAACAATAAGAGTACAACAAAAATGTTTTTTTTCTTTTCTTTTTCTTTTTTTTTACAGAATATACATGTGAATAACTGGGGTTCTAAGTCAGATTGTAATATATTCTATATTTTTAACTTTTTTTTTTTCTTTAAAGGGATATAAACATTGAACAATAATATATTCCTTTTTTGAACTTCTTCCTCCATTATTATTACTTTTATTTTGTACAAAACTTTCCACATCATTTTACTAATTTTGTATTAGATATTTAACCTAGAGTTTCTACTAGAAAAATACATAAGGTTTAAATAAATAACATTTATGAGTTTGGGTAATGTTGAAAATTATGATGTAAACATTGTCTATTCTTTTTTATTACCTTTTAAACCACAATATATTTCTATTATTCTTTTTTGTATTCATAAAGTAATTGTATATCGAAGACTATAGTTAAAATTCCGTTCAATTGTTAAATAACAGACAACATAACTGAGTCAATTGTGCTTCAACAATAACATTCTATTGTTACATTCTTAATTCATACCAATGAACTTTTAGCATTATTTCTGAATTGATCTTCGGAATTTCTATTATTTAAAAATTCCGGACATGTAAAAAACATATGGTCATCAACGAGAACAATAGTCAAAAAAAGTGTATATACAAAGAATAATTTTCCGAATTAAATTTTAGGGGGTGAAAAAAATTTATAAAAGTAAAATTACGGGCTTTTTAACAAAAGCGTTCCATTTTTTTCCAACAGCACGCTTGATAACTTCAGGGCTTTTATATATGCTAATTTAAGTGTATACAAAAATATTTCCTTTCCCCTGTTTAAAATTCTCAAATCAATATCATGATTATAATTCTTCCATAGTTATCAGAAGTGTAAAATTTTCCTGAAAGAGATGTATTGTTATTAATTAAATATTACCAAGGCACCTGACTCACTTGATTCAAGTATGGTTTTTCAATAAAGATCCAGTATAGCTCTTAGGGTTTAAAATATTTGTATTTTTTTATTCTTGATTGTTATAATATATAATAAGGGCAAAGAGATATTTTTAAAAAAAAAGATGTCCGCTTTTAAAATGAAAAACAAGACTATTGGAAAAATTTATGCCCTAAGCGAATAATTGCTCAACTTTTTCAAAAAATAAAAACAAAAGAAGCTTGTATCTCACTATTGTCTACGAAATGATATCATATCTATTGTATTAACCACGCTTCATTGTCTTATTTATTTTTAGGTTTTAAAGTTCAAACGGGGATAACATTCTCGTGATTTCATCCATCAAAAAAGTTCTTTTTATGGGAAAAATACCCATAATTGGTGACCATAAGTTTCTTTTTTCTCCACTATGAAGCTTAAAGCAAAAATGTTTATTGTTCTTGACAATATGCCAGTTCTTTCTTTTTTCTTTCAAAAATGTTTAATAATGAAGTGTTAGCAGATATATTCTCTTTCATTACTTTCCCCCTTTATCATTCTTTTCTTTTTACCATATTCTATTATAGTCGAACAATACAGAAACACTACCACGATATCATTTTTTCATCTTCTCCAAAGAATTATTGTTTCATTTCCCACCTCACCCATTTAATCGTAGATTTGAAATAGATATATCTGAGAATTCTGTTTCCTTCAGTAACAAATTACTTGTTAAACGAAAATATATCTTTCTGCTAGAAAAGAAAAATGGTGTAAGAACATCTTTGTTAAGGATTTATGTAAATAAAATTTTATTTCGAAAGATTTCATCATTTGTGAATTATTGTTACCACAACAACAGGAGGTTCTAACTTATTGTTAGGAATCTCCAAACTAAACTAGGTTTTTAAACTTTAAATTTCCACATATTATTTTGAATAAGTTTCCATAATAGTACTATATGCACTTTACTTTTAGATTTCTTTCTCTCTTTTTGAATAAGATCCACCCACGCACTAAAAAATTCTGAATTTTGTTTGTTACCTCATTTGTTTGATCTTAATATATGTGCATATTCTCAATCTTGCATGTTCCAAATATATATATTATCTATACGGAATATCCCAAGATCTTACATCCTCTTCCCTGCTTTATTTTAGTTCTAATCGCGATCTGTCCGCATCTCCTTTAATTCTTCTAGTTTTAGAGTTTCTTTCAAGTACAAATAGAGTAGTTAAACACTACGTAGTACACCAGGTATTTAATTCAAAGCCTTTAGAAGAAACTACAGATATAGTAATTTAATCAAATAATATCAGTGTTGAAAAGAAGTATCAAATTAGATATTACAAAAGAGAAGAAAGCTTTTATTTTTTTGACAACATAGTTCATTTGAAGAAGTAACTGTTCGCTGCTAACGATATACTTTTCACTTTATCTAGTACAGTTACTTTTAATCGACGAAACATTCCTATTCCTTTAAAATAAACCTACCGGTAAATCACATTCTCAACAAAATTCCCGTTTATTAAATAATCCGAATTTCCACAGTGTCTTTTTTTTTTTTTCTGAGGAAGAGATAAGGGAGAGAGATCTAAAAAAGATTGTTTAACAAAAAAAATTACGTTATTCTTTTCCTATGGAAGAATCCGACAAACAAAATCAAGCTGACAAGGTCAAAAAAGACAAGAAGAAGACTAGAAATGGAGTGAGAGAAAAAATTTTCAAATGTACAGGTTATGAAGATTGTAATATGGTATTTAATAGGGCCGAACATTTGGCTAGGCATATAAGAAAGCATACTGGTGAAAGACCTTTCCAATGCTACATCTGTTTCAAATACTTTAGTAGGCTTGATAACTTAAAACAACACATAGAAAATGTGCATTCTAAGATTGAAAACATGGCTTCCATTCTCAAGTCTCACTCGAGAATACAAAGTGGTCAATTCAATTTTATGAATGGCACAGGAGTCAATAACACTTTTTATCTCAATCAACCGTATTACCAATATCCATATCATTCAAATGGTATATATTATAATTATGTTGCTGCCAATGATAACATGGCTATACCTAACAATACCGCTACTCATCTCTCAAACACACATACTCCGCATTATTTTAATGGATATCATTCCCATTATCCTATTGATTCTTCGGGTACAAACAGTATTCCTCCTTCACAATCGTATATAACAACTAAGACTACCGCCATTGCTGACGCTGGATTACATAACAATATTACAAATACTTCTGGCATTGCTAACAATAATTTAAAACCTGATGAAGGTACTAAAGTTAGTAATAATATTCCTACAGTAAATCCTTTGTCAAACTCAACACCTTTAACTGATAATAGTCACAAAGGTATTATTTCGAAAACCAATGTCGGTCAACCAAATTCGCATCTCCCATCTTTAAGTACAGTTCGTAGTATGGATAATGCTCCTTTGCTTAAGAATAACGGTTTAGAAAAAGAACAGTCACCTGCACCTTCTGTTTTATCTACCGACTCAAGTTCTTTGGGTTACAACGCATTTCCCGGCGAGAAGTTCAAACATAATCCTTATAATACTTGGACAATACCGGCAGATGGTCAAATAATGCCCCAACAGAATAATATTGCTATAGCTAATAATACCACAACAAATTATAGCTTTTATCCATATAATATGATATCTGATAATCTTCAAATAAATCCTAATTGGGTCACCAATACATCCCAACCATCTGCAGTTGGTTCTATTAGCAGTACTCCCACTACAACAACATCCACAAGCCATGATAAGAATATTAAATATGTCTCAAATGGAGCACCATTTAATAATTCGTTACCATATCAGGCCATTCTACAACAACCAAAGACTATTACTGCGTTACCGGTTCAATTAGAAAGAGAAAAACTAGTTTCTGTACCTTCAATCTATCAAGAAATCAGTTCAAAGATGAAAATGAATGAATCACAAACCAACGAAAACAACACAAATATTAACCAGAACCAATTCACAAATGTTCCATATTATCTTTTATCGTCATTCCAAACTATTCCATATCAAACTGGACACCCACATTATCAAGCCCAGTCTACGGTTCCATACAATCCTATCCAACCATCAGTAGATCTACTTAACATCAATCATAATAATTCGGTCATTAATAACGTTTTTAGTAATCTAACTATTAATAATAAGAGTAACGATTCAAACAGTGATAAGAACAAGATCTACGATGCAAAGCGAACTTTTACTAAAAACAGTGCCACTGACAGTAGTACCCCTTCTTTAGATTCAAAATCTATAGTTGCATCTGAATCGTCGTCATCTATAGTTTCATCCGCTACTTCATCCATTACTGGTAGAGGTTACAAGAACAGTATTAATGGAGGCAATGTCCATCTCTCAAGTGTAAAAGATGATGTTTTAAAAAATAATTCTCATAAAAGAAAACTTCCTGACATATCCTCTTCTTCCTCTAGTGGAAACAGTAGCAATAACAATAGTAGTGGTAATTCCAATTACAGTGGTAGTAGTAGTAGTAGTGACAATTCATCTGATGTTAATGAGTCCAATATTCAAGATATAGAAGCTGCTATCCATGAGGACGGTGATGAGAGGATTCCAAAGAGTAAAGAGTGTACTAAAAAGAATAACAGCTCCACATCCAAAAAGAGTAAAAAGAAAGATAGCAGTAAATCCAAATCCAAGTCTAATAAGTCCAAGTCCAAATCTGGTTCTAAACCCCATAAAAAAAGGTCAAAGAAGAAATCAACTAACGAATATTTTAACGAAGATGATCTGAGAAGACCGATTATAAATGGTTCATCCAGTAGTCTTGAATCATCTGTATCTGCTGGTGAAACTTATGATACCACTACTGCTAAGATAAAGGATGGGGAAACAAAACACAAGAAAACCAAAGAAAAAAAGAAGGAGGATAAATTCAATGAAACAGATGATGATAATAATACTACGAAGAAGAAAAAAACCAAAGATACAGAAAAGGATCAAAAGTTTGATGATGAACCTAATAAGTCTACCACCACCTCAAGATTAAGTTTAGATTATATTATATCGTAAATGGTGTGCCCTAATTATAGCCCGATAGAAGCCCTAATCTCGGTTTTACAACCCAATTGGGATATCCGCGGGAACTGCGGAATATTTGATTTTCTGGCTTTTGTTTTTTTTCAAAAAGGGGACAATAGAACAACAAAGAACATTTTTATTTTTAATTTTGGTTTCTTTTTTTTTTATTTTGGTTTCTTTTCTCGTTTCTTTTTCCGATTCCGTTTTTTTATTTATTTGTTGATTTATTTTGCTTGTGAACTTTTCCATATCTAATTTTACTTTATTTTACAATTTTCCCAAAAGTCTAAATCTTCAATTCTTTTATCATTAAACTTTTGTCTTTTTATAAACTTTTGTATATTATAGGTAGGTATTTATATTTGTACTTCATATAACCATATATTAGTATTGGTCCCATAGAATTTTCCCGTTAATCAATAGAATCTAGTTGTGGATATCTGCTAACAAACTATTCAGTAATATATTTTGTATTACCAATTTCTAACCCTTAAATTGATTGATTGTATACTATTTACCTTCTAGTACTTTAAGCTTATAAAATTTATCATATCTAACATGAGATATATTAACCCCATCAATAATCCTATCCAAAATGGCTACATACAAGAGTATTCCGGAAACGAGTGTTTTACTAAAAAATCTGGTTATGTTCCTTTAACACACCATCACCAACAACAGATACCAAACCCTATAAATATGTTGAATATTCCAACTTACTCTAATAATGCCAATTCTATATGTGTGTCGAATATGAACATACCTGTTATAGATGAGCATAATGCCGTAAAGAAATTTAATTCAGATACAACAAGGAGTGATTCAAGTTCAAGTTCTACCTCATCGAGTGTTATGAGTTCTTTATCTATGTATCACAATAGATATCATAATGAAAATAGTTTTTATGGAAATGAATCTGATTCAGAATTATTAGATTTTAAACATAGAAACAATTTATCCAAGTTATTTGAAGATGACTTCATATATTGTCCACGTTTTTTACTATCAAAACAAGATCTTCAAAGAGCAGATAGGTTACTATATGAACAGTCCTTAAGTCAAAACTATTTTATAAATACTTACAATAAGCCAACGACAGAATCACCTTCCTTAGCTACAACTAATATGCATTCAACTAAATTTAATCCTTATACTTCTAAAAGTTTTAACCCAACTCTACCCCTTTAAAATAGATGTGGATATATTTAGAACAAGTGAATGAATAAATAGAATAGAACAAAACGATATTCTATCTACACATTTCTCCATTTCATATCCTGTTATCTAATCCATCAAATGTTCTACTCCCCCCTCCTCCTCCAACTTTTCATCATCATTTTTTTTTCTTTTCATGTCTGTTTTCCTCTATTTGTGAACCGGTTTACCATTCTATTTTACTTATTATAAACTATACTTTTATTTTTTCGTCTACAATCTAGTCATACAGAAAATTGTTTTTATTTATGCATTACGAACAATCATATTTTTCTGTACAACTTGTCATACTCATTAAAATTACTATTTTACATTTATTTTCATATCATTTGTGTTTCATATTTATCCATTCATAATTTGTTCATAAGTTTATTTCTCTGTCTGCAACATTCATATTTCCTCACTTTCATTTGTTTGGTCGTTTTTTTTTTCTAATCCCTAAACATCTAATGTGTCAATTTTATCTATATCATACTATATACTTATGCAATGTATTTATATAATTTATATAATGTTACGTTATCACATTTTTTAATATAAATTCTTTATTAAAAACAGTTATATCGTCACCAAAAAAAAAAAAAGAGAAACCAATCGGTATACTTTAATAAATATAAAATGCAATGTAACATGCGTATGAATTATTTAGTTTTAAAATGCAAATACCTCTATATGTATAATGTCTTTATTTACCTAATTAAATAAATTCATAGCCAGATTCTATTTTTCATCACTAGTAAAATGAACAGTGGTTGCAGGTGTGTAAATGCCATCATCAGAAATTCTCATTTCATTAAAATCGCTACCAAACTTATTGCTGGTATTTGCTAAGACGTCCAACTGCTCAAGTCTATTGGCATTATCCATCTTATCATTATTTTGATTCATAAACTTGGTAAATAAATCCGGTGTCATATTCTCACCATTTTCATTATCACCATCATTCTCATCTGTTTGCAATGAAGTAGAGCTATACTCAAAGATCATACTTGGAGAAGAAGGTAATATTCTTTGTCTTTTCTTTTCTTCTTCATCAAATTCATCATTATTATTCTGATAATTGTTGATATTTCTAAGATTACTCTTTGAAGAATTATCGTTTGACAAAGTATTTATTGGGGACGTATTATAATTTAATAAAATAGTAGCCTCACTGCCCACAACATCATCCATATTATTAGACTCCTTAGGTGTATCAGCCAGGTCATTTCTACTAGCTCTTGGTTTATTATTATTGGAGTTATGTTGTGAAAGATTAGAATGGGATGATGCTAAAATAGGTAGTCTATTCAATTGTTCTTTACAGGTCGTAATGTGCCTTTTACCCCTTTGAATAGATCCTGTATTATGATGATCATGAACCAAACCATCTTCACTACTTAAATTTGCTAAACTAGGGTGGACTTCTTCTAATTCCATCAATGGCATGGATAGTGTATCTAAGGGACTTGTTCTATCAGGATCATCTATGATATCTCTTGGTGTTACGGTATTATTATTATTATTATTATTATTATTATTATTATTATTATTATTATTATTATTATTATTATTACTTGTACAGTTGTTATTATTGTAATGATTTTTATTATTGTGATCTAACAATTCATTATTGAATTTTAGAGCATCATTATCAAATTCAAATGCTGGTGTTATTGTTTCTTTGTAATTTGATTGATTCTTTATTATATCTTCAAACCAATTTAATGCATTCTCATCTAAATTTAATGAGTATAAATCTAATTGATCAGTATGGATTGGGTCAATAGGTTTTGTATCCATTCTCTCTGCAAGTGGAGCCATATTATTTTCATCATCGTCATTGTTAACATTATTATTTAAAGGTGGAATATTCTCTTTATTGGAGTCAACATTAACAAATGAATCATTTATCAAAACTGGGGTAGTTTGCGACTGCGATTGCGATCTTTTCTTATTCTTAAGTGCTGCAGTATTAGTGGATTTACCCTTTGTCTTTGGTTTCCTAATTGTTTTACTTTTTTTAGTCTTTGTAGATGTTTGTTTACTCGTTATTCCTCCTACATTCAATGGACTGTTACCATTAGAATTATTGTTACCCAATTTCTTATTCATAAAGTCAAATCTTTTGCTAACCGAATCATCAACAATATTTCTTTGGATGGTATTGTCATTCTGCAATGAATTAATTTCATATGTGAACATCTGTGTCCTTGGATAAGTTGAGATTGAATTTGAATTTGAATTATTCTCTTCCATTAATCTATCAGCCATAAATATCTTATGTGCAATGGAAGTCTTACCGTTGCGTAAACCCATTCCAGACGCATTTAAATTCCATACCGGCAATGACTGAGTACGTTTAGCCTTTGGAGCTGGCATTGGATTAGTTTGCCTCTTTTGTTTAACAATCTTATTTGTCTTCTTCGGTAAAGAGGGCACGGAATATTGTGGGGTCAGATTTGTCTCAGAAGCTGTATTTCTGGAAGATGTGGAGACAATAGGTGATGCTATTGAAAGAGGGCTAATTACCATACTGTTTTGACGTCTCGCGATAGTTGATGCTCTTGGAATATATTTTGATTTCCTAGGTAAAACAATTTTGGAGAATTTCAATTTTATCTCTAATGTATCCATGCAAATATCTTTTTTTGAATTCTTTTTATTGTTATTTTTATTATTTGTACCATTATGGAAATTACTGTATGATCTACGTAATAACGCTGAAAAGTTAGAACAAACTCTACCTGTGACAATCAGGTCCTCGTCCTCATCCTCATAATCCACATTATCATTATCATTATCATTATCATACTCTTGTTCTTCCAACTCCTCTTGTATGTCTATATCATCACTGTTATTATTATTATTATTATTAATATCATCATTACCTATCACTACAACATTCTCATCATCCTCTTCCAGTACTTCTGTTGAGTTATCATTATCATTATTATTATTTTTAACCCTTTTACTGTTATTATTATTATTATTATTATTATTATTATTATTGTTGTTGTTGTTGGTGGTGGTGTTGCTGTCATGACGATGATGAAGTTTATTCAATTTTGATTGTATATCAGATAATAACCCTAAACTTACTAAAGGTTCATTAACTTCACATATGTCTCTATAGTAAACATTATAATCAATTCTTACATCACTACCATTATTTATCTGAGTATGAGCACTATTACTACCACTACCACTACTACTATTATTATTATTTTCATCATTGTTATCATCATTATCAATCTGTAAGACTTCAGGAGAATTAATATAGATTTCGTTTAATACAGTAGATAGACCAATTAAGCCAACATTTAAATTTATATCGCAATCATTATTATTAAGTCCATTGGATTTTCTATTAATATGACTCCCATTATTGAAAATAACATTATTATTTCTATTGACTTTAAAATTATTGTTGTAGTTATTATAATAATTATTATTATTGGTAGTTGTAGAAACAACAGTATTAAGCTTGTTAATTTTGTCATGATTAATAATATTATTATTGGAATATAAATCATTTGGATTTGGTATGTTTACGACTCGTACCCTTTGAGGTTTTTTAGATCTCGCCAGATAGCTTATACTGTTAGACGTATTAGTCCCATCATCCAACGTGTAAAGAATCTTTAAAGTCATATCGACAAAATCCGCCATCTTGTTCTGTTTCTGTATATCTATCTATCTATCTATCTGTTTGTCTATATATCTCTCTATCCGTATTTTCTCTCGTAACCGTCCGAAGTTCTTATCAATAAATATAATATAAATATTATTCTATACTTTACTAATCTTTTGACAACTTCAAGCTAATATATATATATATATATATATATATATTAATATATACATATGAAGAAACAAGATATTAAAAATATACTCTATTCTTTTTACTATTTTCTCTCCTAATGTGTTTTATGTTTTTCGTTAACGCGACGCGTCTTTTTTAATTATTTAATGGATTTGGCTAATTCAAATATCATTTTCGGATATTTAACGTGTCGCTCTTCTTTCCTTAGAGCGTAAAACACGTAAATGCTTTCTTTTCCTCTTTTTATTTTTTTTTTAAATATTTTCTGCTTCGTGTTTCTCTTTTCGAAGATGTGTGGGTGTCCCCTTTTTCTTTTCTTTTCTTTTTTTTTTCTTTTCTCGGCCTTCATCCGCCGCTGCCGTGACGTCACTGCATTGGGGGAAAAAAGGAAGGGAAGAATAGTGTGGCGGCTGGTGTATGGGTGTAGGCGAACCTCACCCGTAGTAAACGACATGGTAGAGGAAACACAAAGAAGAGAGAAATTATAGAAGTGAGAAACTCAATCGATAGGCGGCCAGTTCTCAGGGACTACTGATATTAGCCGCCCAGCACCCATACCAACTCTTTCTGCAAATGCGGAGGAGGGGGGGAAAGGGGAGCACTGAGATTGTTCGATTAATTTCTCTGTGTCGATCATTCCGCACAACAGAGCAATCTGATTTTCTATAAATACCACACTACTCCCATATTTCCCATATTTAAATAATGATTGAAGCCAACAAGTATTTTCTGGGATCTGTTAATTATATAGCCAGCAGAGATACACTAATTATCAACACAACTATCAAACACAAACACACATATATATATGTGTGTGTGTACAATATGTGACCTGTTTTCTGCTGTTCCACTTGATTAAGCCTAATAGTTCACTTTGATTTGCCGCCTAGCAAGTTTAACCTAGCCAGTTTAATGGGAATTTCACCACACCCACACCCCGTTTCTTCACTTTTTTTTTTTTCTCGCTAAAAGAAGAAAAAAAAATTTCATACTTTCTTTTTTTTCACTCGATGAGCAGGAGAGATCAGAAGGGAAAAAATTTTTTTTTTCTTCTTATTGTTAAACGTATTTCTTTGACAGATACTTTCAATAATACACTTTGATGACATAGTTGTCAGTGTAGTATATATGTACTAGACTCCTGACTTCGTCATCCTTTCTATCCTTTCTTTTGTCTTTCCCTTATTAAGGGACTTGTAAAAAATATATACACAATCAAGTAAGAGAAATATTGTTTTATATATATATATATATATACCTATCTATCTATATATATATATTAATCACGATGCCACCAAAGAAGTTCCAAAATTTGGATGATTTTTTAAATGAACAACCAAAGGATCCAAATTTAGTACCATCTCCATATGGAGGTTATTTTAGAGCTAATAACTATCAGCAACAACAGAGAACTGTTAAAAAAGATTGGAATCAAGGAAGTAAATTCCAAAGATATAATCAAGGTAATAACAGCTATAACAATTACAATAACTATAATAACTATAATAACTACAATAACTATAACAATTACAACAATTACAACAATTATCAACAGTACAGTGGTTACAAATCAAACTATCAATCATCCTATAATGGCAACTATCAACAATCTTCTGTCACTCCAAATGCTAGTCAAACCCCAACTCCTTCTGCTTCCACTGCCTCTTTAACTTCTTTAAATGATAAATTGGGTAATTTGAAGCTATCCCCAATTTCTACACTATTATCTAAAATACCTGATTCAGCAAATATTACTGAATTGAAATCAATTATTAAAGATATTCTTGATAAATTTAAGTCAGGGCAAGAAGAAGGAAACGATAATGCCAATGATAACACAATTACAGCACAAAAAATAGTTGATTGGGAGATTTTAGATGTTATAAATAAATTAATTAAACCAAAAAACCCTTCTTTGATAAAGGAAGGCGCAATGCTTTTAATCACCAATTTAGCCCAATACTTTAATAATAAAAATCCACAAGAAGCGTATCTTTTACCATTCTTTGAGCTAGCATTAGAGTTAACAGCAGATAAAGATAATAATGTTAAAAGAGCTGCTCAACATTCTATTGATGCTCTTTTGGTAACTTTCCCAGTTGAATGCTTGCCATCTTCTGTCTTGCCTGTAATATTGAAATATTTGTCATCTGGTGCCAAATGGCAATCTAAATTGGCCGCTTTAAACATCGTTGATAGAATCAGAGAAGATTCGCCAAATGATTTATTGGAATTGACTTTTAAAGAAACTGTCCCAGTGTTAACAGATGTAGCAACAGATTTCAAACCTGAATTAGCCAAACAAGGTTATAAAACTCTATTGGATTATATCTCAATCTTAGATAATCTAGATTTATCGTCCAGATACGAATTAATTGCTAAAACTTTACAAGATCCTACCAAAGTGCCTGAATCTGTCAAAGTTTTGTCTAGCGTCACATTTGTTGCTGAAGTTACTGAACCTGCCTTGGCTTTATTGGTGCCAATTCTAAACAGATCCTTAAATCTATCTTCTTCATCTCAAGAACAATTAAGACAAACCGTTATTGTAGTCGAAAATTTGACTAGATTGGTCAATAATCGTGTCGAAATTGAAAGTTTTATCCCACAATTGTTACCTGGTGTTAAAAAAGTTGTTGATACGGCATCTTTACCAGAAGTCCGTGAATTGGCTAGCAAAGCATTGAAAGTCCTAGAAGGCGATGAAGATACTGTAACAAAGACAAGTGAAAATGAATTCTCTGGTAGATTAGCTATCGAAGAAGGTAAGAAATTCCTTCTAGAAAAATTGAATAAAGTTTCTTCTAATGAAGGTGCAAATTGTCCTCTTCAACTATTTTTATCTACATCTGATAAGAATACATACGATGAAGTTGTAATTGATTATTTATGTAGATGGTTAACTATGGAAGCTAACGTTAATGATTGGAAAAATATTGAGGCATTCTTAATCAATATCCTTGGTGAATCCAACAAAGATATTATTGAGAATGATTTTGTAAAGGGTTTAAGATCAATTTTCCATCAAGAAAAGGTTAAAAACGATGAAGATGAAGGTATAGAGATTGTTAACACTGATTTTTCCTTAGCTTATGGTTCGAGAATGTTGTTGAACAAGACTACTCTGAGATTATTAAAAGGCCATAGATACGGTTTATGTGGTAGAAATGGTGCTGGTAAGTCCACTTTAATGAGATCCATTAATAATGGTCAATTAGAAGGCTTCCCTGATAAAAATACTCTGAGAACCTGTTTTGTCGAACATAAACTACAAGGTGAAGAGGGTAGTTTAGATTTAGTGTCATTTATTGCCCTTGATGAAGAGTTACAAAACATATCTCGTGATGAAATTGCAAAAGCTTTGGAATCAGTAGGTTTCAATGAAGAGAGAAGAGCTCAAACTGTTGGTTCATTATCTGGTGGTTGGAAAATGAAATTAGAATTAGCCAGAGCTATGCTACAAAAAGCTGATATTTTATTATTAGATGAACCTACTAACCATTTGGATGTTACTAATGTTAAATGGCTACAAGATTATTTATTGAAACACACCAATATCACTTCTTTAATTGTCTCCCATGATACGGGTTTCTTAGATGCTGTCTGTACTGATATTATTCATTACGAAAATAAGAAATTGGTTTATTACAAGGGCAATTTAGAAGCATTTGTCAAAGTTAAACCGGAAGCTAAGGCTTACTATACATTAACTGACAGTAATGCTCAAATGCATTTTCCTCCACCAGGTATCTTAACTGGTGTTAAATCAAGGTCAAGAGCTGTGGCCAAGATGTCTGATGTTACCTTTACCTACCCAGGTGCTGACAAACCTTCTTTAAGTCATGTTTCTTGTGCATTGTCTTTATCATCTCGTGTCGCTATTTTAGGTCCAAATGGTGCAGGTAAATCTACTCTAATTAAATTATTAACTGGTGAATTGGTCCCTCAGGAAGGTAAAGTTGAGAAACACCCAAATCTTCGTATTGGTTATATAGCACAACACGCTTTACAGCATGTCAATGAACATAAGGAAAAGACAGCTAACCAATATTTACAATGGCGTTATCAATTTGGTGAAGATCGTGAAGTTTTATTAAAGGAATCTAGAAAGATCTCAGAAGGGGAAAAGGAGATGATGCAAAAGGAAATTGATATAGATGATGGTAGAGGAAAAAGAGCTATTGAAGCTATTGTAGGCAGACAAAAATTAAAAAAATCCTTCCAATATGAAATTAAATGGAAGTATTGGAAGCCAAAATATAATTCTTGGGTTCCAAGAGAAGTATTAATTGAACATGGATTTGAGAAATTGGTTCAAAAATTCGATGACCACGAAGCTTCTAGAGAAGGTTTAGGCTATCGTGAACTAGTTCCATCTGTTATTTCCAAGCATTTTGAAGATGTTGGTTTAGATGCAGAAATCGCCGATCACACACCGTTAGGTTCACTATCTGGTGGTCAATTAGTTAAAGTTGTTATTGCTGGTGCCATGTGGAATAATCCACATTTATTAGTCCTTGATGAGCCTACCAACTATTTAGATAGAGATTCACTTGGTGCCTTGGCTATGGCTATCCGTGAATGGACCGGTGGTGTTGTTATGATATCACACAACAGTGAATTCGTTGGTGCTTTGTGTCCAGAGCAATGGATTGTCGAAAATGGCCAAATGGTTCAAAAGGGTATTGCACAAGTTGATCAGTCTAGATTTGAAGATGGGGGTAATGCTAATGCTGTCGGTGTTAAAATGATTTCTCCATCTGTCGACAATGATGATTCTCCTGCAAATATCAAGGTCAAGCAAAGGAAGAAAAGAATGACAAGAAACGAAAAGAAAGCACAGGCTGAACGTCGTCGTTTACGTTATCTTGAATGGTTATCTTCTCCAAAGGGTACTCCAAAACCAGTTGATACTGACGATGAAGAAGAAGATTAAGATTAGTTAGTTAAATTGTATCATAGTCAAAGATGATTCCATATATGTCTATATAATCATATGTTGTACTTTTTTTTTTAAAAAAATGTATGTCTGATAGAATAAGCTTTTTCTTTCCTTTTGTGGTATACTAATACTTTAGTGATATTATCATTATCCATGTGTACATATTAAAAAGAATGATCAGAAGAAGCATAATTTTAATAAATATTTTGAATAAACAATGTGTACTAAATAAAAAAATAAATAAAATTAAAGCGATCATAATATATATATATGCTTATATGTATATATGCAGTATTTATCTTACATGGGCATTCTGATTTAAAACTCTATTATTGGAATAACTATCTTCCAACTCACTTGATATCTCTTCACCTTCCAATTCGGCAATAGCACGATCTACAATAGAACGAAGAAACTTATCATGTTTCTTTTCTCCTAGAATACTTATAGTATTGAAACCCATACCATAATGAGGATATGAGCCTATTTTGATCTCTGGAGATATTTTTTCTGATTCCTCCTGATATAATTTCAAAGGCTGAGAAATTTGCGATTCAGTCAATGTCGTCTTAACAAAATATCTAACATATTCATTACAATCTGTCGTTAAATGAAACAAATCCTTCAAGATTGGTGTAAAAAAGGTTAACATTTTTTCAAACAGTTGTGGAATGCCTGGAAATATAAACACTTGTTGATTAATGGAACAAATTGGTACCCATAAATCATCTGAAACATAATAATTTTTGACATTGTTACCAGAAGGTAATGTAGCCATTTTATAATAATTTTTTAACGCTTGTTTATCTAGCCTACTCTCAGGATTTTGCTTTTCTTGCATTCTTTTTTTCAGTTCTTCATTAAGTACACAAGGTAGACCAAAACTTTTAGATATTGCTTCATACGTTATATCATCATGTGTACTTCCAATCCCCCCTGTGGTGATAATAAAATGATATTTGCTGGATAAATTTCTTACGGTTTCGACAATTTGATCTTCATCATCTCCAATTGTGATTATTTCTTTCAATTTAATCCCCAGGTTAAAACAATACTTGGCGAAGAAACGAGAATTAGTATCAATGATCTTCCCATTTAATACTTCATCACCAATAATAATACATGCAGCATTTATTTTACCCATTCTGAAACTTTGTGCAAAACTAGTCATATGCTCTTAGTATCCTACTTAAATCAAAAAAAGTTACGGACAATTTCAAGTATGACTCTACCTCGTAAAACAGATTCTCTGAAATATAATCTACTCAAATAATAAATTGGGCCTTTTTTTATACGTGAGTGTGGTGGTGGAACTGAGCTGCAATTTTTAATTTTTTTTTTTTTTTAGTTCAGCAACTACGTAATGATCTCGTTCCTCTTTCTAATGTTTATCGCTCGGTCACCTTCAACTCAACTATTCTCAACGTATTGTATCATATCCAATCATTCCCTTCCTTTACTCTTTCTTTCCTTTGTAGTTCTTTAGATATTAGTTCTCTCTTTATCTGATGACGTTACCTAATCGGGTAATACATTGTAATTTTAGGAAATTTTCTAAGAAAAAGGAAAAAATAGAAAAAAAAAGAAAAAAACTTTTTCCAGTCACGTGCCTAATTTTTTTTTATTCTTTTCTTTTTTTTTCCGACGTCAACTTTTACTTTTTAGTTTAATCTGAATTTTTTTTTTTTTGAAGAGAGGAATCGGTATATAATTTTGTTATTGTTATTGTGCTATAAGGCTCATCAAGACTTTAATATTAAAATTGGAAAACACAGTTCTTTTATTCCAACCGAGACTACTGAAAAGATATTTTAGAACCGGTGTTTTCTAATATTTATCACTCCACAATTAAGGTTTACCTTCTTTTTATATCTCTTTTACTTCTATTTCTACTAGAATTTACTCCACCATCACCGAAGAACTTTTGCAACAAGAAAAAATAGTTCCTACTGCAAACATATAATGTCCCTAAACACATTTGACGCCAACAACGCTGACAACCTGGAAGATATTGAAAAACAATTTGCTGTCATCGCTGTCGAACAAGCTGAAACTTATTGGAATTTGCTTACTAAAGTCAAAGGCTCTAAATTGCGTCTAACCAAACACGATGACGAAATTTATAACACTTTCATGGAACATTTCCCAGAATACAAAGATATTGAAAGACTAAGGAAATTTTCTGAAGAAGAATTAAAATCTAAAAGCGGTAAGGAAAGATGGAGAAAATATATTGCTCTTTTTGAAAAGACTGTGGAAGATTACAACTTCGGTACTTTATTAAGAACTGACGCCAGTGATGAATATGGTCAACATACCACAATCTTTGCAGTTAGAATTCAATTCTATGCTTTTGAAATTGCCAGAAATAAACATGGCTTAAATGACTGGATTTGCGGCAATTAATTTATGTAACTTTCCCTTAATGTACTATTACTTTTATTTGAAATAGATATAAGCATATAATTAATATAATATACCAATTGGATTATTTTGAGATTCATGAATAATATCAAATGATACTAAACCTTTTAGGATCTTTGAGGCTTTTTAACTTTTTAAGTAAATCATTTAAATTTAAAAGTATACTTGGGCGTAACTTTCTGTAAAATTCAAGAGAATTATTTTGCTTATATAAAATTTGTTTATTCGTCAATATTTGTGGGATACTTCAATGTACTTTAATTTTTTAACATTGTCTGTTACAGTTAATACTCAAAAAGATCCACGCAGCCAAAAAATAATTACATGTTGAACAATAACAAACTGCAACACTCCAGAAATGCACCGTCATTATATAGACCATATATATATATATAGATAGATAATGACAATATTTATTACTATTTCAAATAAAAGATTCGGATTTGAATACAAAGGTAAGTTTTAGAAGTATCTAAATCGAAGATCTTAAAGGATATTTTATTCATTCCTTTTTATTTTTCAAAGAAAAAAAAAAAAGATACACATGATAAAATCTATTTGAAACGTACGATCAGAAACAGAAAAAATTTCAATAATAGAAATTACTGGAAACCAATAACTTTATATTGACCTATGCTTATAAAATATGATAATTTAAAAAAATTCATAAATGTTAGGCCAATAATAAAACTGTTTATTTTATCCAAAAGAAAAAAAAGAAAAGAAGTCCACTTCAAAATTCACTTGTTTAATTCAAGAATAACAACAACAGAAATCCGTTGTTACAGCAACTTATTCACATCGTTAAACTGTAATGATAGTTTTCTTGGCCTTTATGTAGGATTCATACTGGGTTTTGTCAATTGAATGGCAATATCTCTTTAATGGTCCTACCAGATCAATGAATTCTATTTTCGATTTTTCTGCTTTTTTCAGATAATATTTTATCAATGATATAGGAGCATCCTTATTGATATCGCCATCTTTAAACAGTTTTTCATACATAGAATTTCTAAAAATTAGTGCAACTTTGTAGAGTTCAAAATATTGTTGTAGAATTTTTTTGTCTGGAATCACATCCAGATACACAATATCAAGTATGTTTCTTTTTAAATCACCAAAGTTAACAGCGTCTGGTTTATGTATCACTGTATTACCATTGATATCACATATTGGACACACAAATATTGTATTCTCATCATTACTAAAATTCCAATCCTTGCCACCGATACAGCTTGTATGATACCACTCTTTACAAATGTCACATTGAATCATAGTCTTCATACCTTCTTCTTCTCTACAAAGACAATATAGCGCCTCAGGAGATGAACTTTCTTTCTCAGTTTCAATATACCTGTCTCGAGTCAAATCCAATGTCTTCTTAGCTGATTTTAATATATTTCCAATACTTTGACTGTTTGTGATTCTCCTCATTTCACTGTACCATGCTTTATAGTCAGCAACTCCATCTGCCAAGGATGGCTTTCCTTGTGCCTCTTTTATGTTAATTCTTGTATCATCTCTAGAACCATTAAATCTTGATAAATATTCAAAACTTTTTGTAGAATTGCCTCTAATGTAACCATCTACCTTATCAATAAACTGCTTATTACTTGTTAATTGTGACATAAGGGGGTTCTCTTTCGAAATAGTGTCTTGAATACAATCACTTAACATTGTCAAAGTCCTCTTCAAGTAACTTGGGATTGGTAATCTTTTTTTATCTATTTGAACCACAATATTATCGAGATAATCAATTGAAATCATTTGATTCTTTCTGCTCTTATCGATAATCATCTGAACTTTACCAAAAATATCCTGGCATAATAAAATTCTTTCCTTAACTTTTACTAATTTAGGTATGTCTCCTTCTTGACAAAACTTTAACCCGTAATCCCAAAAATCATATAAAAAGGTTAATGATCTTGCAATCAATGAATCAGATATATCAAAAGATACAAATAATTCATAATAGATATCAGACCACTTGAATCTACAAATTGATTTAATTAATATTTCGCAATGCGCATGATCTAATGGGATTTCAAAACTTTGTAGATAGGCCTTTTCTAGTAATTTCAATTTATTTGAGGTAACTGCCATTTCAACTTTACTTTGAAACTCTTGACATATTTTGTATAATTGTATCATATATTCCATTTCAGGTGATGTAACAGAAGATTGCATTAAAATCTCTACCAGTTGATTGAATTCGGTTACTATCATAGCTAATGGAGACTCATTTAACACTGTTAAAGGATTCTTCTCAAAGTCTTTCAAATTAGGTTTAATTAATTCTAAATTAGAATTAAATTTAAGTAATATTTCTTTACATTTGTTAATCGTAAGATATGTTTTGTCAATCAAATCTTTAATACTGTAATAATAATCATCATATATTGTTGTCTCCTCTAACAAATTTTCAATCACATTTAGAGGAATTCTTTCATTATCGTATTTTTCAGCCAACATCATAGAAATTTTTTCTTCCAATGTCATTGATAATAGAGAATCGTTGGCATCACTAGAAGTAAGCAAATCATCAGTGCTATCCACTAGTGAAAGCAGCAAATCATCGGAATAATATAAATGAACCAATACATGCAGATTTGATAATGGCACACCAAATAGAATCCAATCGTTGTTATCTAAAAAAGTTATATTATTTAAAAATTCAGCTAGAGATAAAGTTAACATAGTGTTCTTACATTTAACCTCAACTTTCGAGAATCCGGTTGGTTTCAAGGAAAAATCAGATATAAAATCAAAACGATTTTCAGTTACCTCTAAATTAGGGAAATACTTAAATACTTGAGATCTCTCATTCAATTCCACCTTTACTATATCAGATAAGTGATTTTTTGCCTTTTCGATCAAACACTGATCTTTAGATGATTGGATAATATTAGTCAAAAAAGAGGGATAATCGATGCCTGGCAAACAATGATTTGATGCCAGCCAATGAGAACCATCATTTAAATAGTCAAATGGCATAGATTTAGGTAGAAAGTAAGCCGATTCAGAAAAATAAAAAGCTGTACCTAATGTTGAAGAATAACATTTTGGATATTTAAAAATATAAGAACCAGTTTCTTGAAGAATTCTATAAACTCTAATACCATTTTTTCGTAAATGTGATGGCTTGATCTGTAATTGCTGATTTATCAATACGGAATTCTCTACTTTTTTACTATTACTATTATTTGCAAAATTAAAGTTTTCATATGTTGATAAACGATCAAGGAAAGTATTAGAAACATTTTCCATTTTGTCATTTGTAAAGCATTTATAGATACTAGAGTTCTCAAATTCTGAATCATTAAGCATTTCATTAGTTAGATTTAATTTTCCATAATTTATAAGATTATCACTGTTTTGTAGATATTTTTCAAATTTTTCCATATCTTCAGGGGGAATCACATACCAAATTTTTGGTGCACCAAGGTGTTGATAATCCACAGAGGGTAGATATGTATCATTTACTGACCATCCTGATACTGAACATAACATTCCAAGATCATATTTAGATGATGTATAATCACCTTTATCAAAATTCAAATATCTAAAACATGACTGGCTGTCTAATGGAACATTAGCCAAATTCCATCTATCTAATTTCTTTTGCAAATTATCTTCTGAACTTTGAGGTACTTGCAAATTTATTTTGTGACTCATAGAACTTAATCTTAAACCAGTAAAAACTGTTAAATCTATATCATTGGACTCTAAGATATCGAAATACAACTTTTCAAATTGGTTGATGTCTAATGATCGTATATTATCAATATTCTCAAAAAAAATATTATAGTATTTTATTAAAATTTCCTGAAATATCTCTTGGCTTAAATTAAAATATTCCTCAATATTGAAAGCTTTTGCTGCTGGATTCACATATTTGTCACAATCATATAGTGGAAACCATGATTGCCATCGAGCAACAAATGCGTCCCTCGTTTTTGTCTGAGATTTTTTTATGTCTGTTTTCATCTGATTATTAGTAATTAAATGTTTTGCTATCTTCATATCTTTAATCCTAGGATAATCATTCCCAATGGAACATAATTCATACACTGCTGTAATAGTGTTCTCAGTTTTTTCTTTATTTGCAGGACTAACATATTTATCTTTATAAGCATGATTTATGGAAAAGTCTGACCTTTCAAAATCCAGCAAGAATTTTTGATACAATTCTTCAATTTTCAAATTTTCTTCTCCATTATATCTATAATTTAATCTTTTCTCAATGAAACCCCATTTTTTATCTTTCTTTACTTTCTCAAACCCACCGTTTCTTTGAACCAATCTATATAATGAATAGAGACTTATGGATTTACCGTCAATTTTAGGTAATGTGTCAAATTCAAAATCTTTAATTGAGTTAATAGTATAGAATCGGTAAAGATTATGGTAAAAGTTCAATATAGATTTATTAATAAGCTTTTTAGATGTCAATTTCTGTTGTCTACATTTGAAAAAAAAATTCTCAAAATCTATTTTTGATTTTTGATTATCGGGAGCCTCTAATGAGTTATTCTTATTATTATTGTTATTATTACCATCACTGATAAATTTCAATTTAATACAGCCATATTTTTGTCCTATATCACTTACTTTATTAAAAAATTCAATTGGACTTTTAAATACCTTTTTGGAAATGTGAAAAGTTGGTATTGAATCCTTGGAGACTGTATAGTATTGACCAGAGGGATCATGGAATACTCTTTCACTGGTTTGCTCGGACGATACATCAGTGATTGAAGGAGTGTTTATTTCAATAGTTTCTGTACCTAGATTGAAACTGTTTTTCTCAGTACACCCTGAACTTTTAAGCAAATCTGATATCACACGTTGGTTATTATCGTTAATATAGTTAGTAGTATTACATTTTGCCGTTTTAAATAATGATTTTCTATTCATGAAACCTAAAGATGATATCGACGATTCTGAAGATGTAGAATTGGATGAATCTGAAAGTCTTCTTTTTCTTGACATGAGTTTATTATTAGTTGATGACGTGGTAACATTACTTGTATCATTCTGAGGTTCAGTGATACCTAATTGTTCATTTTGTAAATCAATAGCTTTTTGTAATGTAGATGGAATGGAGATTACACTATTTTGCTGAGATAAAAAGGTTCTCTTAATATTTGTATCATTAGTCATGGTCGAGTTATTGTTATTATCTTTGTCATTATCATTATTTGTGGTTATATCAGTACTAGCTGTAGGTATAGTTTGTGTTTGATTGTTATCAATTACGATATCATCACTAACAAATGTGCTATTATATTCATTCTGAGACAAACCACCCAACAAGTATAATAAGTTATCAGATGTCTCTTTATCTTCCATAATGACCCTTTATCTATATGCCTTAAAGGTATATACGTATATCCATATATTTTATTTCCTTTTTTATTTTATTTTATTTTATTTTATTCTATTTTTATTTTTATTTTTGGATTATTGATACATAATGATGTTAAGATTACCTTAAAGTTGAATGAAGACCATAATAAAAGGAATATATAAAACTACAAACGATATGGCAGATGTAAAACTTTTTCTTACAGCGTTAAAGAAGGTTTCCATTTATTATTATTTTGTTTACTTGTGTAGTTTTTCTTTCATTTCATTTCTTTTTTCTTTTTTTTTTTTATTTATTTTCCGGTATCTCAAAAATATGAGGCAAGATTATAGCAGTTTAGTTTAATTTAACTACAAGCAAAGAATATTCTACCCTTCGAGACGTGTGTAGGTGGGTAATCCTGATATAGCAAGGTATATAAAGAAAAGAGGATGTGTGAATCTGGTCGAGTAACTGTGTTATCGTACGGTTAAAAGAACAAGTACTTTAAAGATCTGTTTATCTCGAGAAATAAAAAAAAAACCAAAAACAAAATAATAATAATAATAATAATACGAGGAAGAAGAGAAGAATCTCTACATAATGAGAATAATATTACTAGATGAACTTAGTTAATATATATATATGTATGTTTCCCGTTTCTATGTGCATTAGCATATGTTTATGTGTGTGTGTGTGTGTGTGTTTACCTGTGTGTTCTCTGAAGAATGGTTTATTTGTTTTGTTCTATTATTTTTATTGGGGTAACGATAATATATATATATATATATAAAACTACTGTCCTAACAGAATATTAAGAAAAAGGAAGAAATAAAATACAAACAACAAAAAAGAGAAAAGGAAAAAAGGAAAAGAAGAGTTTTGAGGGTACTTCCCTCGCATTACATGTTTTTTTCAGCTGGACTATAACCTGCTAATCTCATGTTTTCTGCAGTCTTCCAGTCATCTTTGAATCCTCTACCAACATTGGGAGATTCATCTTGGCCACCCATTTGTGCTTGATAAGATTGACCACCATACTGTGGTTGGTGTTGATGATGTTGTCCATGATGCTTCATGCCACCAGTACTCATGTATGCATCGTTCATACCACCAGATGTACGTCCTAAATCATATTGATCACGACCCATATCTTCTTCGCTTTCTAAATGGTCGCCAGTTTGAAACCGTCTTGGCTTGGTCATTCCATGTCTATCGTGCATGCCAGTATATGATTGTCCTTGGGCTCCTTCTAGAGCTTGCGTCTTTTGATGCTGTCTCTCTTGATTATCATTGTCTAACGATCCTCCAACTTTTTCAGTAAATTTGTGAATTAGATTAGACATCTCTGTATCGAAATCGAACTCAGGATAGTAAATTGTGTTTTGGTTATAAAAGGAATGAATTTTTTTTATTTTATTTCTCCTTCTTCCGTTTGTGTGTCTTGTTTTTAGGTTACATTATTTACACATATGAAAATAGCGTTAGTAAGAATAGGACAAAAGAGAATCTATGGGAACTAAGAGAATCAGTGAGTAAGATAAGTTAACCTATATATATATATATACTAACAAGTTGGACGTATTTGAAGGGAAACAATAAAAGTAACTTGCTGTTGTCTTTATAATCTTGCTCTTATCCTACATCATTATTAAACATTTTGGAGACAACAAAACCCCTTCAAACTGAATTATATACAATGCAACACCGTGCAATATCGCATTAAGTCTGTCACCTCCCTTCCATGCTCCAGCCCCTTCCCTCACCAACTTCCAGTATCAAACACTGCCTCTAAACCACTCATATTCTTTAATCACAATGTAAAAACACCCATTGCTAAACCAAACAATGATGTTTTATACACGTCATCGTCAACAATCCTTAAGTAATGGGTACCGCACTGACTGTGCTAACACGGCTATCCCTTTCCTCTCCCATGGATTACGGACCACACTCCCATCGCCATCATTCTACCACGAATGCAGTAGTAGACTACTGGCACTGCACTTTAGCATTCACTAACGAGTATTATACGACACTGCACTACTATTGTGATCCGCCCCCCCTACTACCACCGCTGCCCACGTTTCCACAATATATTGCAGCATGAAGGGTCAGCACCTGTACAAATTACGCACGCATGGTCAAGGGATACGTCATTAGGGAGACGGTAGATATGAGTAAACCAGAGAAGCTTACATACGATATATCTTTGTTTTTCGTTATTATAGGAATATCCTCTTACTAGATTCATACTTTACAAGATACGTATAGTGCAAATATTTTATTTCTTTATTTTCCCTTACAACTGTCTGCTTAAAATGCTTAATTGACACAGACACACACGCACTTATATATATATATATATATATAGTGTAAAATATTATCATTACTTTTGATAAATTTTATCTATATACTATGTCAGTCTCATAAGTAGAACGATAACACACACACGTAATACACATATAAATATTGCTCTGAATATTATTAATAATGGCAGGCACAAGTGATAAAAATATAGTCAGTGAAGTTCTAAGGGAACAAAAGGAAAGACTCGCAGGTGAAGCTAAAGTCATTAGTGAAAACTTATCTAAATTGAAGGCAGATAAAAGTCTGACCGACGAAGAACGGAAGGCCCAGATTGATTATAATACTGAACAATATAAGAAATTAGTTGGTGCAGGTTCAAAATGGAAAGACAAGTCGATAGAGGAAGAACAAAACTTGTAATACATTAGAAAATGACTGCAACAACAACAACAATAATAACAAATCAAAAAAAACAATAGAAACTATGTTTTTTGTAAGTGCTTATATCTTTTTATTAATGTTATATATATATATATATTAGTTTGATTGATAAATAAAACAATAATAGTACTATTATCATTGCTGTTGTTACATATATCTAATAATCGTTGTTACCATCGTAGTTGTTATTATAGGAATCATTTCCATAAGAATTATTATTGCTGTAAGAGTTACCGTTATCATAGGAGTCGTTATTTCTGTAAGAGTCATTGTATCCGTAAGAATTCTTGTTACTGTAGGAATCATCCTTACCATAGTTGTTGTTGTTTTCATAAGAATCGTTATTGTTTCCATAGGAGTTGTTGTCGTAGGAATCATCATTTCCATAGGAATCGCCGTTGTACTTGTCCTTGTTCTTCTTGGAAGAGCCATAGGAGTCATTGTTACCATAGGAGTCGTTGTTACCGTAAGAGTTGTTATTGTCTCCATATGAATTGTTGTTTCCATAGGAGTCGTTGTTACCGTAAGAGTTGTTATTGTCTCCATAAGAATTGTTGTTTCCATAGGAGTTGTTGTTGTCGTAGGAATCATCATTTCCATAGGAATCGCCGTTGTACTTGTCCTTGTTCTTCTTGGAAGAGCCATAGGAGTCGTTGTTTCCATAGGAGTCGTTGTTACCGTAAGAGTTGTTATTGTCTCCATAGGAATCGTTGTTTCCATAGGAGTCGTTGTTGTCGTAGGAATCATCATTTCCATAGGAATCGCTGTTGTACTTGTCCTTGTTCTTCTTGGAAGAGCCATAGGAGTCGTTGTTTCCATAGGAGTCGTTGTTACCGTAAGAATCGTTATTGTCTCCATAAGAATTGTTGTTTCTATAAGAGTCGTTGTTGTCGTAGGAATCATCATTTCCATAGGAATCGCCGTTGTACTTGTCCTTGTTCTTCTTGGAAGAGCCATAGGAGTCGTTGTTACCGTAAGAGTCGTTGTTGTTTCCATAGGAGTCGTTGTTACCGTAAGAGTTGTTATTGTCTCCATAAGAATCGCTGTTGTTTCCATAAGAATTGTTGTTTCCATAGGAGTTGTTGTTGTCGTACGAATCATCATTTCCATAGGAATCGCTGTTGTACTTGTCCTTGTTCTTCTTGGAAGAGCCATAGGAGTCATTGTTACCGTAAGAGTCGTTGTTGTTTCCATAGGAGTCGTTGTTGTCGTAGGAATCATCATTTCCATAGGAATCGCTGTTGT
>JAJLYH010000141.1:0-35200 GCA_030571675.1 Arxiozyma telluris
ATTTGTCAGCATCTTTTTATCAACCACTATAGAAAATCAGATTTGTCAGCAACTTTGGGAAAATACATTTGTCAGCGACTTAGAAAAACATAGCTATCAGCGACTTCGGACAAAATACAATTGTCAATAATTTCGGACAGAATATTTTTCAATAACTTCGGACAAAAATATTTGTCAGCAACGTTCCACTATACAACATAACGTGTGTAAAATATGTGGGTTGATGTGTAGACTAAATCAGGAGATTGATGTAGACTATATTATGATATTATATTAAAATAGATAGAAAAGGTTAGGGTTAGTCCTCTTCTAAAGTTATATAGTTATATAATTGCGTATTCGCCGGTTTTCCGGGTTGGCTTCCTATATATAAATTATATATTATATATTATATATATTACATAAGAAAATTATAAGTAAACAAAATTCTTATAAACTCACAAACGCGTGAATCTACTCGGAGATATTGCCTACTTATATATGTCGCATGTAAATCAGATATGTCGAATAAAAACTTGTCCCAATGATTGTATCACTATGCGACGTTCCTCGATACAACGTAGAATTGCTCATGAGTCTTACTAACGTGGAAACACGTTCTTGCAGTTACAATAACAAACATAATAGCCGAAAGGCTCTTGCAACTACGATAACACTAACACATTGGACAGTTATTGTTTCATTGATTCATTATCTATTTTAATCTCGCCTTCTTCTAATACATTTGACCATGTTCTAACATTAAGGTTAAGTACTTTTATATAGATAGCTAACTTAAAGTTGATGAGTTCTACTACATATGTTACAGTTGCGTCTACTTTTTTGGTCCTGTAATCCAATCTAATAAGATTACCAAAAAAAAATAAAACGTGTGATGCTGGTGTTTTTCGGATCAAAAGATAACAATAAAAAAATGTGATGATTTTGATTGTGTTGGAAAATGAAAGTTTATTACTGTCACTTCCATAAAGATTATTTTTTAATTCAGTTTTTCTGTATATTATATGGTGTACGGATGTACCATAATATTGTGAAAACTTTTTATTTTTCATGTTGTGATAAAAGTGTATTATTGATCACGTGAATCTGCTGTAAAATTTTCGTTTAGAAAATTTTATGTATAAAGGCCAATACTGGCAGAACAATCTTGTAGTTTTGTATTTAGTGTACTATATGTATATGAGTGTCTATATATATTGACTAATTTGTAGATAATAGCATGTGCGTTGTATTATTCGTTATAATACTCATAAGGTGATCTAAATACACCATAGATTATAATGAACATGTTAGATATAACTTTTGGTCAAGCTTTAAGAACTCTACATTTCACCTAATGTTTTTTGCAGAGATTCGAAAAAAAATGAAAAATTTTTTATAAGAGTTAAAGTAAAAAAAAGAATTTATATCGTACACACTATATAATAATTATATACATATGTTTAAGATAAAAAGAAGAAGCATCTATAACTTAATGACACATACCATTACCATGGACGCTAAGAGCTCCAAATTCCAACAGATTGGTTAATAGAATTATTACTAGTAATCTGCTGTTCACAGAGAGTTCCAAGCCTGTCCCAAATTTAATATAAGGAGAACATTTTTGGATTCAAGTTCTCCTGTTCATTTGGAACTTTTCTCTCTTTTCTATATTGATCTTGTATATGTATTTATTATTTATGTATCATAATAAAATAATCAAGCACATTTTTTCTATATAATCTGGTCTGTAAATAGTTTAAACAAGTGCATACACATTCCATTGTAATTCGCTAGTCGATTGCAACTTCTGTTGTTGTAGTTTGGATGTAGAGTTAATTGAAACAATTATAATATCGAATGGATAGTTAAGGCAATACTAAATATATATAAAGACGTTATATATAGGAAAATTAAACAATCATTGCTTATTCTTTTTTTCTTACATAATTGAATATATATAATTATAATACTGGAAATATCGGACAAATGTACATATGCAAGTTGGACGATAATTGGAGATAAATCAATAGTCATTATCGATTTTAATCCTAATAAAATATATGCTTGCGAATGAATAAAAACGAGTGAATTTTTTGTTACAAAATTGAAATTATATAAGGAGCAGAGACAAAGGGATAAAAAAATTAATGTTACAATTTCTCCCAGAACATTTTAAGTAATTTTATTTTATTTATATATATATTTTTGTTTTTATACTTTGTATAGAAGAAACCGAAGAATTGTAATAATAATAAACATACCTATAACTTCATCATTTAATCATGACCACCAGTTTCAGCAACATCTTAGGCGCATCTTCTTTTGATATAGATCATACAACTATACAATTTTTTGATACCACGATGGTAGTCCTTTATATACAAAATCATAGGTTAATAATTTTCTTAATTGTATTATGCAATATTTGTCAATAGTTCTAATTGTTGGGTTTTTTTTCCAATCTAGAAAAAAATTAACTGCTAATTGGTTATTTACTATGCTGGAATCATTCCCCAATATAGAAATTTTATATATAAAAAAAGAAAATAAGATATATGTATTCTTATATAGGTTAATAATACGTGTATTTGTTATACGTAGAAAGAAACCGAAGAAGTCTTACTATATCTACCATTATAATACTATTTGTTGATATTGACAGATCTACTCTTCCATAATGCCCAATCTCATAACCCAAATGAATAATCTATCTATTTCCTCTCACTGATAATATCTTTTATTTCTTAATTCACTTGAATATTCATTTGTATGTAAATAATTATGCTGAGCACTTACGTATTTAAATTTCTCAGTACTGTCTCATTCAATGCCACAATAATTCAATCAGTTAAACCGTCAACATGTAATTTTTTCAACAAACCCTAAATTCTAAAATCCAAACAAAAACAATTTATTGTTAAACATCACAAAATCGTACCTATCATTTATTAAACCCTAATTAACTTTGGTCTTAAACTCTAATATCATAGTTGGTTCACAATATCTTCCTCTTCCAAAGGTTCAGCTAGGTTTCTAAAGTTTGACAGTAGTAAATTTCGGCGATCAGTGGGGAGTTGATTAAATCCTTTTAAGGAATATTCACCAATTTTTTTAGGTCCTTTCAAAATTGTCAAAGTTTTTGGTAATAATACAGTCGAGTTAGATTTACCTTCGTTGTTTAAGAAAAATAGGGTAATTAACATTAAAAACATTAAGAGATTTATCCAGGATACTCGTCGTTATCCTAAAGAACTACCGGTCACCGCGGCAGAAAGAATACTTAGACTTCCGGAAATTATTGCAGTTACAGGATATGATATTGAGTCACAAAAATACTATTGTAAGATGCAAGATGTCAACCCAGAATTGAATTGTGAATATACTTTAGAGGAATTTAATCAACTCCCTAGCGATCGCCGTAATTCACTACTGTTAAATTTTAGTAACCTATCGACGACTCCCATAGCCATGTCATTGTCTTGCATGGATGTAGGAATACCTGTTACAAAATCAATTAAAATATCAATCCATCTACCTGATGGGACATTTAAAAGACATATACGTGCTGGCTTTTTTCCAATTTAGGAAGCTTATGCTGGTTTAATATTATTTATGCTAGAATTGCTCCTCGACAAAAATATATTTTTCCATCTTGAAAAATATATTCTGATAAAAAAATAAATTATATATAAAAAGAGAATAAATGGATTATTCATATATAGGTTTATAGTATGTATAGTTATCATACATAGAAGAAACCGAAGAAGTTCTTAATAATTTCTGTACCATTATACTATTATTCTTTGATTTAACAGATCTCCTATATCATCATGTCCAATTTAACCACCGATATGAATAATCTATCCATTTCTTCTCAATACGACCATTAGTTTCTTTGGACGATACCGTTTTATTGACTGACATGTCAGACAACCTCGAACAAAACTCTTAACATTTTTTGACATGGAAGGCCAGTAGTAATGTGGAACAATTTTATTAATAGTAGTAGTTTCTCCAAAATGACCACCTTGTAAAATGCTACCATGATATCATTATAGCAGTATAAATCATTCTTTGGCTGGAGCACAAACCCCAGAATCATAATATGGAATATTATTATCAAATTTACACCGTTCTCGAGCCTTGGAGGAAAATTTCATTCGTTTACTGTACCTCTTGTACAAAGAACTATCAGCAGCAGAGATATTTACCTTATCAACAACACCTAAGGAAACCAAAACAGCAGCAGACCATGGATCTTCTAGCAAGGATCCATACCACTCTTGTGGATTAACTGGGGACAACGTAGTTAATGGGCAAATATTGATAGTAGAAACTTCTTGAGGACGACTTAATGCATCGGCAACAGCGTTAGCTTTTCCTTTAATATGTTCAATGTCAAAGTAAAATTCTTCTAAATACTGCAACCGTCTTGTTAAGCGCTGAGAAGGTTCTTTTTTGCTGCGATAGGACAGTAACGAACTATGATCTGTACGTAATAAAAATCTGTGACCGTGCAAATAATATCTAAAATGTTTTAATGATTCGACGATAGCAAGTAATTCTAATTCACCAATATGATAACGACTTTGAGTATCAGAAATAGTCTTTGAAAAATAACCAATAACACCTAATAATTCACCAGTAGGGGATAAACGTTCTAGGACTCCGTCTATAGCAGCATAACTTGAGAGGAAATGGATAGATTATTCATATCGGTGGTTAAATTGGACATGATGATATAGGAGATCTGTTAAATCAAAAGATAATAGTATAATGGTACAAAAATTATTAAAAACTTTTTCGGTTTCTTTCTATGTATGATAACTATACATACTATAAACCTATATATGAATAATATATTTATTCTCTTTTTTATATATAATTTATTTTTTTATCAGAATATATTTTTCAAGATGGAAAAATATATTTTTGTCGAGGAGCAATTCTAGCATAAATAATATTAAACCAGCATAAGCTTCCTAAATTGGAAAAAAGCCAGCATAACTTGCATCGGTAGTAAGTCGATAATTGTTACCAGGAACAAATGGAATAAGACTGCGCTCTAACTTTCAACTATGGACTCTTTATCTAGTAAATCTTGGATTATTTTCTTACATTATTTCTCCAACAATGGAGTAATACGGTAAGATGGTAATCTGGGCGGATGACTATTAGGTTTTAATTCAATCGTATGATTGTAGGTTTGAGTACCTTACCATGGTGGTAGTGTATCAGTAACAGTATTCTTAAATTCTTATTGAAGTTCCAAAAGAAACTCATGCTGTTGGGGGTTGGCTGCATTTTCATTCTCAGATAGTTGTATCAAAAATATTTCTTCTATGTCTGTGTCAAAAATCTGTTCTATTGCCCCTATGGTAATGTCATTTGTAGCATTGGAATTAGTGGCAGTGTTAGTTAAAGATAGTAATTCTGGATAATGTTCGATGATAGGGTTGCCAACGATGACTTAATTTTGTTCTAGTGTAACGTAGGCCTTAAATGGAGAGGTTGTTTTGTTTTCTAAAAGTTCACAGTGAATAGCCTTATTAGCAGTAGATGTACGACCTGCAATAGCACCTCTCCATACGAATGGTGGAACAATGTACTGTTTCCATCCATTTTTTGACGACTAACTCTTCACTTATCAGGAGTGTTTGTTAATTGTGTGGAATGAGTACAGTAATAAAAATAGTTTACTCTAAACCAAATATATAATCAGTATATACGTATTTGATCTAAAAAAAAATAAGCAAGTCTCTATAACTTAAGGATGACTACCATTACCATGGAATCCAAGAGCTCCAACTTCCATCATAATTGATATTATTCCTTTATTTAACCACGACAACTCTGGCTTTTCTTTACTTTTCTTAAACTAACCCTGTATATATTTATCCATTATATTTATTATTGTGTATTATTATTTATGTAGTTTTAATAAATAATCACAACACACTTAGCCCATACCCTGGTCTATAAGTAATTCTGTTTTATTTATATTAGTGTTCACTATTAATTTGTAACACGGGCGTCGATTACATCATTTGCTCTATCTTTAAGAGTGGCAGGGTGTATATAGATGTAAGAGTTGTTGTAGCCAAATAGATGAATTTGCTAGAATTATCACTATAGTTGTGATATTTTTAAAAAAGCCGTTTTATTTAGTGGAAAGATTCATTATGGTTTAGAGATTATGTGTGGTGTTTAAACAAATGTTTAAGAAATTTAAAATAAAATAATTTTCAAGAATAAAAACTTTTAAGAAGAGAACGGAATTAAAAATAGTAAAAGATACATAGTTATTTATATCCATATATATTTGTATATTAGGTAGCAAATAAGAAAATGGTATATCAATTATAAAATTAGAAACTTAATGAGTTCAATGCTCAATGCCCCAGAAGTCTGGTAATAAGAAAGGACAATTTTTATTTGTTTATAAGCGAAGTATATAAATATATATATTATTGTATAGAATTTTAATAAACCAGAAATCCATTTACTTAAAACTGGGTAAAGTGATGAGTAACAACACACTCTCACTCTTTGCCTTCCAAGAGTATCATCCATCAATATCTGAAAAATAAAAGTTGCATTAGTTGAACTAAATAGTATAACTTTCCAAATATACTGACCTTCGTGGGTGACGAACGCAATCTTCGATTGGTTTCTAAAATCAAACTCAGCTCGATGATAACCACTCACTAAATCCAATTGAGAAAAGTGGGAAGCGCCTACAAGTTGATCAAAAAATTCATCCATCTTGGAAAGAAAATATTTGCTTTTAATCGTTGAGTCGTTTAGCCCTCTAAATTCACAACACAAACGTTTTGTACCGTCTTTTTTAGTACCAAATAAAACTGCAGCCGCAAAAGGAGAGGTAGATGGTTCAATTCGTTGTGTTTCAAGAAAAATACCTAATTGTCGTCCAAGCTCCTTCATATCAGAGACATTCATTCTATAGGGTCTACGTGCAATGGAATTTGATCGTATGTTTAATATTTCTGGAAAGAACTGGTTTATCAGGTAATTCATCTAAAATTGCATTTGAAAACTCGTCTTCAACCTCTTCAGCCTTGACAGTCCACCATTCACTATTGTCATCAGTAGTGTTTGTAGAGATATAAGACAATTCAACATGAATGTCAGAATTTTGTAATAGTCTTCCAGCTTGTACACCATCGATAACTTTCATATAATCAGAGTAAGAAAGTAAAGTAACTTTTCGTGAAATAATTGGTATCGCTATACCTTTATATTGTTTTTTGAACGGAACACCAACAATACAGTTTCTTTGTAATCAATCTGTAATAAAGCCAACAATGGTCACCTCTTTTGATTCGATAATAGAATTGAAACTAATAATTCTTAGTTATAAAATTAGCTGTAGCACCTGCGTCCACAATCGCAAAATTTTCAGAATATTCTGTTTGTATTACAGTGGAGGGAACAGGACCAAGTTTCATTTCATCGGTTAAATTAATATTTAAGCAATACAACATGTCAAGACCAATTGTATTACCAACCTGGCCTTATTGGCTAATCGGTTTAGAATTGGCAGAATTACCAGTTTTCTTGTTTCTGCACTCGGAGTACCAATGAGAATTGGAACGATAAACACGGCAACGGAATCTTGAAGAATCTTTTGAATTACGTTTCTTTGAGGGTTTCTCAAACAATTGATATTCATGTTTTCTTTTATTCTTGGCACGTGTTGGTAGGAACTTGCTAGCCCAAATATTTAGTTGCTGCAAATTCTTGATGGTTGGGTCACGTTCAACTGCAGAAGCATTTTCTCTGCTCATTAATAACAAAGCGATGCTCATACTTGAAACATCATTCATTCGTTTATTGGAAGTAGCCTTAAACTTAGTTGTGAAAGTTTTGACGTCATCAACACTATTTAAACGCATAGCAGGTAAGAAATGCATGACCATGTTTGGATTATTCAACATTAGATAATAATCTGTGATTTCATCCAAGAAATAAGATAAATTGTGAGTTTATGGATCAGCAGTAGCACCGGTCCCAGCAAAAATATTCTATAACACATCTTGGACTATCTTGCGAATTAAATTGATAGTTCTAGTAACTTTGAAAAGATATTTGACTACTAGAGTCGGTACATCAGTTTTCCATTTAGGAATTGACTTCAAAATTGATCCAACAAAAGCGATGATACAAGCAACGGTGATGTTCGTTAAAACTTCCTTTATGGCAAATGCAGTTGGAGTAGCCGATAAAGAACTAACCATGGAGGCAATCTCGGAAGGTTGTTTACCAGACGTAGTTAATTCTTTCAATTCGGCAGCCATCTGACCGGTTGTGTCCCTAATAATAGCAGAAAGTAAAATGTTCAAAGTTTGGGTAGATAAATTGTCTAACAAAGTTAACTATAGAATAGTTTTGTTAATTGCTCAGCGGGAGGTATTGTTGAGTTAGACTTTTCAGTGGTACGAGTGTCAGCCTGGACAATAGTATCTTCTTTGTCAGAAGACAAATTAACAGCATTCAGAGATTGTAAGGTCTAGGATGGGGTTACAGTTTCGTTAGAAGCTTGATTGGCTTGGACTAATTAGTTCATATTAGATGAGTCTGGAATAGACATGTTTAAATTAAAATGGAATAACTTGGAAAATTGAAAATTAAAATTTGCAAAACAATATATAGGTTAAATAATTGTTTTCTGATGAATTCAGAACCCAAACAACGTCTACCAAATGTAAGGGGTTATATTTCAAGTAATGTACTAAAATATGCTCATTAATTATATATAAACACTTACAAATTGTAGAGTCGTTGCTATTAACTAATAAATCAATTATATACTTCTCATTGTTCTTTTTGTGTTGATATCTCTAGATAGAACTTAATAAATGCAATAGGGAGGTTAATGTTGATAATCACCTCTAGTATTTTCTCAACAGTGTCTTAAATAGGTTTCTCAGTAATTTGCCACCAATGTTAATCTGATGGGTTGTTTGCTTGAGTACACTCACTGTGGTTCAGAAAAAACATGAATTTTTTTTTTTTAAATGAAAAAATTTCGTATTTTATGACAGGAAAAGATATTGTTTGCATGTATAAGTTACCTGGAGACCGATTTATTGTATTTTATGCAAGCTCGTCTATTGTGTTTATTAACGAATACCCTTAATAAATATGACATTTCACAAGAAGATGCGCCTACGATGTTGCTGAAGCTAGTAGTCATGATTAAATAGTGAATTTATTAATATGCTTATTATTATTACAATTCTTCGGTCTCTTTTGTATAAAGTATAACAATAAATATATACATAAATAAAAAATATTACTTAAAATGTTTAGAGAGAAATTATAGTACTTTGTTCTTTACCTTCTTGTCCTTGTTCTTTATATAATTTTATTGTAGGACAAACAATCTACTCTCATATAGTTGTGTACAAGTTTGTATTTTATCGGTTTTAATATTATTAATATCTATTGATTTATATCCAATCATCGTTGTATTTGAGTGTGTAAATTCGTCCGATATTTCCAGTAAGAAGGGTTTAAAGTTTATCTTAATACATGGGTTAAATTTAATATTTTAAAAAAGGTGTTTTGATTTTAGGTATTCTTTATTCAAAATTACGTTTGACTATATGACCAAGTAAATCTATTTAAATATTTAAAAAAAGTAAATTTAGAAGTACCATAATTCATACAGTAAATGTGGTATATGGTTCCTAACTAGTGTCACAAGTACTTTTTAGGACCCTATCTTTGTAAAAATAGGATTTTGAAAACTATAAACATCATTATCTATTGAAATTTCATTTTATTATCTTTTTGAATAAAAATCCAAAACTAATTAACCTTGTTTCCACCCTTTTCGAAATATATCTAAGGCTTAAAACTCCTTTTTTCAAATATTGAATAAGAAAACTTCCAGGATTGAGATACAAATAGTCAAAATTCGTTCACAATAAAAAAAACATCAACTTTCAATATTTCCTTCACCTCTCTTTCTATCCTACACATCTTGGAATATTTCTAAGCTTCAATAACTAACTAACAAACAGTTCTCATAACAAATTAATCATTGCTTACTACAATTCACTCCGAATAAAGTAATTTAACATACACCATATATCTTACTTCTCAAGACAACAAAAAATCAAAATCATTTAAATATCAAGTATTTTCATACATTTTAGGGGCAGCTGTTGAATTATCCTATGGTATCAAGAAAGGTCAGTACCTTCTATATATTAGAGGCAGTGTCGATTCACAAAAAACTGAGAAGTTTGAAAATGAAATTAGTAATCATTTAAAACTAACTATTGTTGAAACTTTATCAAGGGATGATTCAGAATTCAGTGAAGCTAGTGAAAGCGATGATCTATTATATAAGGTATCAAAAAAAAATCACTTAAGTTCAATTTTTATTGGAAAATAAAGATGTTCGCAACACATTTTTTAGTAATTCCAAAAGTATAAATCCTGTCGCGAATTTTTCAAACCATCTTAATAAATTATTAATAGTGAGCAAACTACGTAGAAATTGAACAATAGATACAAGTGGCACAAACACTTCACCTCCTGGACTACAGATTAGCTGCTCTGACTGGATTCAATATTAGAAATATGACAGAAAAACAATAAAGAACACACAATTTTGAGACTGTTTGTGGAGTAAATGGTGTTGGTATCTTTGTTCAGCAGCTGTCATTTGTGAAAGTTATTGTAGACATGTCTATGTATTTAATATAATATAACAGAAAGAAGTTTATCCAATTAAACATTTCATTCTTGGTGAGTTTGGAAAAAGTTTGGTGATTTTCGAATTATATATACCTTTTCACAAACATATTATTATTTTTGCTGCACATATTGTTTTTCTTGCATTAAACAATAGTCTCATAATAAAAATTTTTTCATTACAAAAAATCCATGTATTTTTTTAAATTTTACACCTAAATACACAGCAGCGGAATCCAGATACCGCGAATATTCCGCCAAAATATGCGACTCAATAAAATTGGAAAAATGACATTCTCCTAAAAAAATTTAAGGGCAAAAGATTACAAATTAAGAAAAGGATGCAAATATAACACCGATACAATAAAATTGGGTTGGAAGATAATATTTTGTGTTTTCCCGATGGCCACAGCTTTTAAAGTGAGGGTTTGTTGACGCCACCTAGGAAGCATCCATTTACATGAATTTCATATATAATAATATTCAGACGGAATAAATTATATTAAGATAACTCAATAATAACATGTACACTTTGTGTTCTCATTTTCTGTAAAGCTATAAATCTACGAGAAAGGCCCTTGGAATATCTGCTTATAATGAGCGACTTTATATTTTCTTCTTTAAGTCTAATAATATATTGAACATTTGGCAAGTGAGGGAAAAGAAATATTTTTTAACATTACATTTTTCATATTTTTAATAGCATGCTGGTAAAAATTTGTATGTAAGCTTAAAAGAAGAGTTGGTGCTAAAATTTTCATTGTGTATCTTTGTGTATTCAATACTGTTTAGATTACGTTGTTTTTTGTTCGAACTAATATCATTAGGGTCTAGTTAGAAAAGTTATACATACGTTTATTTATTGTAGGGTTACAATAAATTCAAAAAAAAATTTTTTTAGGCAGATATTTATTTTTACAAGACTTTTAGTATGAAAAATTTAAAAGGGACACCATCAATGGTAATATAATTTCCAAACCCTATACTTCAACTGTTTGCATTTTTTTTATTTTTTTTTTTATTCTTGTTATTTTTTCTTTTAAATTCTTTTTTCTGCTCTTGTCTTTTTGGCTTTTATCTATATAGTATTACTTGCAGGTCCTCTACGGTTAACTTCCGATTTCTATGTTTATGATAGCTAATACTCAAACAAAAGGTCACCTCTATCAAGTACAGTACAGCACATATATGTATTTACAAATCTTTATATGATATCTGAGCAAGAAAACTATAGATTGTGATTTGTCTTTATTATTATTTTTTTAGCCATATTAATAGAACTTTTATTGAAATAATGGATTTCTACGCTTATTTTGTGTTATTGTTTGTGGTAGTCCTTTTTATTGTTGTATTACCAATTTTATCAGGAGTAGGTACTTTTAAATTAGATAATTCTACAAGTAGCAAACATAGAAAACAGAATGGAGGTAAAAATGAAATATTAAAATTTAAATTAAAAAAGGAAAAGGAATCGTCTAACGCCGATGACATCTCTACTGGGGTTTCTTCATCCACTATTAGTGCATCAAAGAAAACGGGTAAATTTGAAATTGATTCCAAGACAGGATTGAAAAAACGTGTTATAGGAAATTATACTAATGATGAAGACCCAAATACTTTTGATTTTGATGTGGACGAATTAATTAATGAGGATGAAGAAGAGGAAAGGAGGGAGTTATTGAAAAGACGTAACCAGTTTAGAGGAAGAGAATATGAGGCTGCAGAAAGTTTTGTTTGATAAAACTAAATTTATAAAATAAACGTAGAATAAAATACTACTCTAATGTCTTCATAAATTATAAATATCTTGTATTTCTTTATGAAGAAAATCTACTTTGAGTATAGTATCTTTTTGATTTAAAGTACACTTCCTCACAGTCAACAAAACTAAGCTTTTACTTGAAATTGAATATAGTTATTTGAGTTATACTTGATTAAATTAATAAATCCTTCCGATTTCTTCTATTACAGAAAATTTATATATGTAATTTATATTATATAATGTTTATAGACTATTTTCCACATTAAAGATATTCCATGGAAACCTATTTTCCTTTTTTGAATCCTAAATTAAAAACGCTTGTCCAACCACGCACAGGTCGAATGGCTAACCTTATTTTTTGGCGCCCACATTATGTTAGACTTAGCCACTTGTTCCTTCCATTTATTAGGAATTGGAATCACTATTTTCATCATCTGAATCATCATGATCACTGATATTACTACAATCAACATCCTTTTCGATCATTGTAACTTCCTGTTCCTGGTTTTCAAACTGTGTAATGTTATCGTCTTTTAATTTGCCAGTGGATTCATCATAGTCGTATTCATAAAATAACATGAATACCCCAGGTGTTGATAAAACTTCAGCTTCTTCAACCACATACACGGTTTCGTCAGAAATTCTCCACCAAACTCCTCTATACTTTCTAAATGCAATGTAGTGACCATAATTATGAGTACCATAATGAATAATAACGGAACGTAAGGAGTACGTTAGTGGAGAAGCAGGAAGACTGGAAACTTTTGGAAATATATTTAAGGAAGAACGATTTGTAGTTTGAAATTTTTCATCCATTGATTTATCATCACCTTCTTCATTAATACTGGAAACATCACTTTCATCATAAAACTCTTCACCAGAATCCGATTTCAATGCATCTTCAGAGGTAACTTTTTGACTACTATCTAAACTAGCAGGTTTGTAACCTTGCATATCGTTCTCCACTTTTACAACCTTTCTCTTAATTGTATTTCCTAAAGAATCGGTTTCTTCCAAAAATTCAATAACTTCATCACTCTTTTCGCTATCTTCGAAATCATAGTCAGATTCACTCGAATCGGACTGATATTGACCAGCTAATGGATCATAATTATCAACATTTCTGTATCTGGATGCTGGATATTCAATATTTTCATTGTCTTCCTCTTCACTATCTTCAAATTCTTGTTGAAACCTTTGATGAACTTTAGCATAGTATTCACCCCCAATATTTTCATCTTCACTGGATTCTCTAGCAACATCCACTTTTTTAGACATAGGTAGACGGGCGTCTAGATTAATTTCATCTGGAGAGCAACACCATTGATCCAAATTAATTCTTGACTTGAATAATACCCTGGAGTTATTTTTTCTCATCATATAAGTCCTTGGGTCAAACACAGACCTGTTGATATGAATTGATAATAATGGTGGTGGCCTTGAAATTAGGACTTGTTTGGATTTAGAAGATTTTCTTACCATATTTTCTGTATGTAATTTTCTATAATCTGTGTCATCAATCACTGGCTTCTTTAATGTATTAGCTAATAGTTCAATTCTTTCTTTCATAGCATTTACTAACTTAGCTGGGACCTTCTTACTAGATGATGTCATTTGCTCATACTGTTCCAAAAGATGGGATTGTACAGCCTTCAATGCACAACGATTGCATTCAACACCTTCAATAATTTCTGGTTCAGACCATTTGTCTAATAATTCTGATAATTTCAAGGTGGAACCGATATTTTCATTTGGCAAGTTAAGACTTAATCCTGAAAATACTGAATATCTAATTCCACCATTCTCACCACATGTTAGACATCCAATTCTTTCCACAGACACCCCATCCAAAGGCGTCAAAAGCTGAAAAGGTGTATAATAATGGTTATCTCCATTACTTAGCTCCTCATCCAACATAATATTAGGATCAATTTGCTCCGTAGGAATATATACTGTTCCAATCTTGTCTAAACTATCCTGGTTTAACAGGGCATCACCTGGTAACTCTTTTTCTTTTACTAATTTCTTCTCAAAGTTACTAGGTTTATCACTGTTACTGTCATGTTCCTCATCACCATTCACTCCTTGTTTTGTCTTTTTAATATCTTTTTCTAACTGAGATAATAACTGTTGGAAAAACTCTTGCGCATCTTCTTGATCATATCCTAACAAGATATTTTTATTTGGACCTGCTTCCATAGTCTTTAATAAACCATTTGGACGGAAATATTTTCTATCTCTATAATACTTTGCATTAAGCTTATCAAATAGTGCCTTAAACGCAACACTAAATTTTATGTCTATTAAAGATCTCTCATCGGCATCATTATCCTTATAATGAGTTTTTATAAAATCGTCTAAAAACTGATTTAATTCTTTAGATGATGCTAATGATTGTAAAACCGAATTCATAAAGCATGTGTTACCATCATTAACAAGACCTGCAACATAACCACCGCGTTTAAGAATCACATCATCTATGGAATTGGAGTAATTTGGAAGAACTCTCCTCCTCAATTCATTCACCATTTTTAGAAAATGATTATATTTTAGTTTGTCTGTAGAAATATAAAAAAATATGGTTAATAGTAAGATCAGTAAAAGAATAGACCCTTCCGAATTGAAGAAATTCATAAACAGTCAAAGATATTGTGCACTCAATTTCTCTTTTTTATGTTTTTAATTCGTTAAAAATTGTCCACAAAATTAACAAATTATATTAAACAAAAATAACTTTAACTGTCAGCAATATCTATAAAATTAATTATACTGTAGATCTATAACGTAACACAGATGGAGGTTAAGAAGAGGGCGAGATGATAAAAATAATTATTAAAAAAAACTTCTTAAGTTGAACTTAATTATCCAAGTAGTTTTGGTGTATGAATATTTAGAAAAATTAATCCGTAGAGCCTAATGTTTAATACTTTCCATTAGTTTTGGAGTTACAATATCACTTCATGTTCATTGAAGTCTTTTTCTTTGTCTGCGCTTTCACTAAATGGAAAAAAAAAATTAGTGAAAAAAGTAAAAGGAAAATTCTCGAAGCATTCTAAATTTCAAAAATTGAAAATCATAAATCGTTATGTACGGTAGAGTACAAACAGCCATTTTTCTGTTATGTTTGGGAAAAATCTTTTCTCTAACTACAGTGAAAAGAAAGATAAAAAAATAACAGTCATGTCAAAGCATACGTGTCAATATTTCTTTAATAGTTATTGATTGAATGAACTGATATAACTAGTTTGTATATGTTGAAATAGTATCCTAACTAAACGGACATTTTGAGGAAAAAGGATTCGCAAAATTATTTTTCAGAAAGATATAAATAGTCGAGACAGATAAATTAGAAGTAATTTCACTTATCTATCACTTTATGTGCACGCTACATAGTTTTTTATATACTGTTTGTGTTATTCAATACATGTGGGAGATTACTTATAAAATATACAGTTTATTGTCCTCGGGATGAAGGGGTTTTGTATATATAGTGGATATTTTAATTAATATTTATTATAAAGTTGTTATTCTAATATACACTGATTTAAAAAGGCCCTACTCCTTGACATTCTTCTAGAGGATAAACAAACTATAAAGATAAATATAAAACATATACAATGATATATTACAACTTCTTCATCAAGATTGAAAATATATGAATAGAATTATTCATACATATATTCTTTATTCTTAAGGAATGTAATTGTATAAAATATTTTGTTTACTGTGGATTGTGCATTACGCACATTTTGAATTAGATAAATGTCTCATTTCTTAGAAAAACGTTGACCTATTACAACACATACTGTTCCTTGATAATTTATAAGTCATTATTTCCACGTCTTACAAATTGTAACTGTGTAGCAAATAATATGTATTTATTGTTGAGGTTACCCAGATATAATAATTATCCTTGAAGAAAAAATAAAATTTTTCTTATAAAATTCTGTTTAAAGATAAAAGAATAAATAAAGATTCTTTATCTTTCCTTGTATATTATCGGTGTATATTGAACAGGAGCAACGTTGTGTACAGGAGTAACGTTAGTACTAGTTAATAGTTGGGGTTGTGATTGGACGTTATTATTAGTATTATTGTCTGTCACTCTGAAATAACTTATTGGTGTGTATAAGTGATATCAAACAGCTTACTTATTTATATTAAACAACATACAAGATAATATATATATACATATCTAATATACAACGATAATATACAAAGAAAGATAAAGAATCTTTATTTATTCTTTTATCTTTAAACAGAATTTTATAAGAAATTTTTTTTATTTTTTCAAGGATGATCGTTGTGTCTGGGTAACCTCAACATATATTAGATATATATATATATATATTATCTTGTATGTTGTTTAATATAAATAACTTATTGGTGTGTGTTATGATTCGATAAGGTGTGAAGTAAAACCTTGTAACGATCTTAAATCCTTTCTAAATTCAGCAATATTTGACATTTTGAAATGATATGTGTTTTCAGCGATAAACTGGGATATTATATAAGAAAGAATGCTTCATATAAATCTTTATGCTTTTAATCAAAACACCATGTTTATTTTTTTCTTTTTAATATATGAGGTTAATTTACTTATTAATATACAAGTACAAGATTCAGAATTAGTTGTGTATTTCTTAACATTGATTTTTATATGAAGAAAGAAAAATCTTCAAGAGAAAATTTTTTTCTCAAGATAATTCAGATCATAACATTCCTCACATAGATTTTCTTGAGTCCGGGTTATATCTTGACATCTAATATACAATGTTATATAGTACAACTAAGATAAACAGACCTGTTTTAATTTTTTTTTTAATTTTTTTTTCTCGTGATTAAGATAAAAGAATGTGGGCTACATCACATTTCACGACTAAATATTCATATTACAATGTTCTCCCTCTCATGTTTCAGTAAAAAGTACTTCCTCACGTAAATAATGAGAGTAGGTAACATACACTATATAATTGAAACATATAACCTTACACGTACCGAAATAGTTTTTTAAATCCGGAATTAAAAAATATATTTAGTTGTGAATTTTTAAAGTAATATTTATTTAATTTTTAAAAATATCATGTGCTTTTTACATAAATTATGTTCGTAGCTAATGATTAAATATATTTCGTGAATTATAATAGTAAGTACTAGTAGGAAAGAAGATAATTATATCAGGTACTGTCATATTGTACGAATTGAAAATAGTGTTTTGCATGCATCGATTTGAGTCTATTTCTAAGTTCAGTAATGTTTTTAAATAGGAGTAATGTTGGTAACATATGATAGTTTAGGGTGTGAATGTTTAATGATGTGAGTGTTATTGTCTGTTATTATGAAATAAGTTTTTGGCGTTACGACTTAATAAGGTATGGAGTAAAAACCTATAGGTTATAAACGGAACATTATGAACCTCATATTTTATAAGTGGTCGCTCAATCGCATTAAACAACACAAACATTATATAAAAAACTATATACAGTTGAGATATTACCCATACTCAATGAAAATTTTGTGAAAATTTTTTCTGAGAATTATTTTTCAGAAAGATATAAATAGTCGGGATAGATAAATTAGAAATAATTTCTTTTTTCTCTCATTATATAAATTCTTTACATAGTTTTTTATATAATGTTTTTATTTAAAAGAAAGAACATTAGTTATAGTTGATACTTGGGGTTGTGAATGGTCATTACTATTGGTATTATCGTCTGTCATTCTGAAATAACTTATTGGTGTGTATAAGTGACATCACACAGCTTACTTATTTATATTAAACAACATACAAGATAATATATATATACATATCTAATATACACCGATAATATACAAAGAAAGATAAAGAATCTTTATTTATTCTTTTATCTTTAAACAGAATTTTATAAGAAAAATTTTATTTTTTCTTCAAGGATAATTATTATGTCTGGGTAACTTCAACAGAACAGAATTCTTTTTTATAAAAAGAAAGTTTAGGAGTTGTAATAAAACAATAAATTGAATAATACCTTGGAGTTATGTTTTATTTTCAATCCTGCTATTCTTATCTAGGGTAAGAGTTATCTCTTAATATTAGTACTGCTCTATAAATAATTACGATCAATATATCGGTATTTTCTCTCAATAATCAAAGGTCTTTTAGATAAGATTTGATTAACATTTTACTATCAGGAAATTCTCCAACCTTAAGAAGTACTTAATACAAATCCTTGAATTTGTAACTATGCCCCCACCCAGGCACTCCAATAGCACTATAAGATTGTATATTCATTTATTTTCAATGAAGTTTCTTGAAAAGTATAGGTAAGAACAGAACATTTGTCATTAAAATCTAAAATCCGATCTTATCTCTTCGACACTACTTTTGCTAACTATATTAAACTTATTTAACCTATTTTTTCTAATCAAAGGCTCTTCTCTGAAATAAAAGTTAGAAAACTCCAAATAAAAATATTGAATAAAAAATAAATATGTATCTATATATATGTATGTATATAAAAGTTGCTAATATACTTACATATACTAATTTATAATAAAATTAAATATGTAACATAATCTTATCAATAAACAATAACATAATTCATATCCTGTTTTATAATTTTGTTTAATTCATAGAAAACATTAAGGGTCCTTCACCTTCTGGGCCGATATATTTTGGGTCTCTCCATGGACCAATATCGGACAAGTACAAACCACCTTGTGCTTCGCTAACTTCAGAAGTACCACCATATTTCTTTGGTAAATTTTCAGCAGGAATCTGCTTCAACAATTCCTTTTGATATGAACTACCTAAAATAAAAATCTTAGAGACAGTAACTGGGTCCAAAAATGGTTTGAACAATCTGAAAGCTGTTGAGAAACCGAATGGGGCATTAATGATATAAAACTTCCCCATACGTTCTGGATAATAATTTTGACTGATAAAAGATGCTTCTCTAACATAAGACAAAACACTGTATGCACTAGATATAGAAATACCTTTTAAATCTAGAATAGTACAGGAAGTTTCGACTAAATGACCAGCATATCTGGAACAGGCAGGAAATCTATAGTTAGCAACAACTTCATACTCCCAAACTAGATTTTTTAACATACGTTCTTCGGTGGTAATCTTATGCATTTCTGTTAAGTTAACAGAACCGAGTTCTTCGAAATATAATGGACGCCCATCTTTATCAGTTTTATGATAATATTGTGGATACCACTTAGCCACCAAAGGTTTTTCGTCATAATGGAAATCTTTTAAAATGGTATTGGTGCCAAATTCTTCCCTCCACTTTTCACAGTTTACAAACATGGTTTTTGCTAATTCAAGATCAAACTTTCTAGCTCTTAAGAAACGTAAAAGTGTTGAATCATCCAATCTTTCCTTATAGCCTTCTGCTTCTAGAGCACTTCTAAATTTGTTTAAAATTTCTAATTGTTCTGGAGTACAATTACCTGGAGTACCTGGTAACGAACCTGGTGGGCATGTTTGAGGATAAGAATCTAAAATAACCTTCTCTTCAGTCTACCATCAATACCATGAAAACATGAGTTTATGTCAATTAAAACAGGCGCTGGGTGTTAATTGAAACATGTAATTTATTTTTTGTTAGTATTTGTAAAATCAGAATTGAATTACAATAAAATTTTGTTAGGAAAGAGTAGAGGTAAAAAAATGAAAACAACAATTGAGTATCATAATACGCATAGTTAAGAAACTTTTGGGTTCCAAGAGAAACTTTATATAATGTTTATTTGCTTCTAAAAAGAAACGATGCAGGGATAGAGATAATCAAAATGGATGCTAATGGGATTAAATATAACTCTATATCTCGAACTCAAAGAAAACTTTTCATTAAACTATTATTCCTAATCCTAACTATAATAAGTCACAAACAAACATACAGTAACCATGACGCAAATAAAACAATACTTGGTCTATATGTATCTAATATGAAGAACTATGGTCTAATTCTTAGACGTGGTTTATAGTCGTTTGTTTGCACAGAGAGTGTAACAAACAAAAGTTATACTCCTCTGATGTTTTTCTATTTAGGATTTTTCATCGACACCAGAAAAATGAAGACTGAGAAAAATAAAACGAAAAAAAAAAAATTCTTAAATATTTTGTTGGATTTTTGATCACAATGTACGAGGGCGGTTCTGTATAATTTCTGTACTCTCTTTATACAATTGAAGAAATACAAGAGAAATGAAGTATTAAAGATTGTATAAAGATCTAAGGTACTAAAATTATTGACTACTACACGAAGTCTAGATATCTGGTTTGAAAACAAAAAAAGTAAAAAGAGTGATATGATCTGATAGTGGCTTAAATAATTTCAAAGCAAAATAGAAGATTGATCAGTGTTAAGATGGAGACGGAAAAGGATTCAACATCACGGCAATTATCATTGCCGTTGCCACAATTTAATTTAAAAGAAAGCACCTTATTCCAGTTAAATAAAGATGATAACAATAATAACGGTAGTGTTGTAATATCTATTCCCACTTACAACGCCCAGGAAGCAAATGGTGACTATAACGAAGATATAAAGGAATTTAGATCTTCTACAGGTAAAATAGTCTCACTGATTAAGAAAAATAAAAATTGTGATGTTAGCAACAAAAATTCTTTATCTTTGCTTAATATTAGTTGGAAAGATGATAAATCTTACGGAATTAATATAAGTTATCTATTAGATAAAATAGCAGCCACGAGTGAAAGGAAAATGCCTACTATTACCGGACACAATAATAATAGATATAAAGTAACTAAATTGAATGTTAGTGCAAAGAATAATAAAAATAAGTTATGGGTGGAGAAATGGTGTCCAAAAACATTTTTGGACCTTGTTGGGAATGACAAGACAAATAGGAGAATTTTGGGTTGGTTAAGAAAGTGGTCGTATGCGGTTTTTAAGGAGGAATTGGAAATACCGCCTCTTCAAAAAGCACTTCTTGAAAGAAATTCCCAACAATTACGGGATGAGCCAGAAGATTTGTTTCGTAGACCTAAAAAGAAGATTTTATTAATCCATGGTCCTCCTGGGATTGGTAAGACATCTGTTGCACATGTTGTCGCCAAACAAGCAGGCTATTCTGTGGCAGAAATTAATGCTAGTGATGAAAGATCCGGTCCAATGATGAAGCACAAAATCCAGAATACTCTTTTTAACCATACTTTTAATGAAAAACCTTTATGTTTGATTGCAGATGAAATTGATGGTGCAATGGAAAGTGGATTTATTAAGGTGCTGCTGGATATACTACAAAATGACATCAAAGCCACAAAGAAAGCAAGTTTTAATAAGGAGAGTATTTTTGCAACTCAACGAAAGAAATTAAAAGGTAAGGAAGGGAAAAATTTAAAAACTTCAAAAATCTTGTTACGTCCCATTATTGCAATCTGCAATAATTTGTATGCGCCGGCATTGGAAAAACTAAAACCATTTTGTGAGATTGTCTCAGTAAAAAGACCACCAGATAGTGCGTTACAAGAGAGATTACTCTATATATGTGAAAAGGAACATATTAATTTTGATGCAAAAATCTTAAAAAATCTGATTGATCTAGCAGAAGGTGATATAAGAAACTGTATCAATAATTTACAATTTCTCTCTACTACTTTAGAAAACCATCATACGATTAATAGCAGGGTAAACATGGACAGGGAATCGAATCAAAAGGATACAACATTATTATGGTTTAGGCTAGTTAATCAAATTTTTAAAAGAGACCCATATAAGGAATCCAAAATTCAACTCAACGAGCTGTTATCTGGAATTGAACAAAATGGGAACTATGAAAAAATTATTCAAGGTTGTTTCAATTCATATCCATATGTGAAGTACACAGATAGTGGTGTCACAAAACCTGCAGAGATATCCGACTGGTTATATTTTAATGATTTGATGCAGAAATCTCTATTTGAACAAAATGGAGAATTGGTCAAATATTCATCTATTACTCCATTGATATTTTATACCAAGTTTAGTGATATAGCCAATAATAAGGAAGATATAAAGGTTACAAGTTTAGAGTACGAAATGAGAGAAACAAGAAAGCAGAACGAGGCAATATTAAAAAATTTACTTAGTAAAATTTCAAATCAAAATGCTTATTTAACCGAGACACTAAGTATGAAATCCCTTATATTTGAGGTCATGCCATATATAAATAGTATTATTTCTACGGATTTATTGAAAATCAAAGACATTAGTCTAAAGAATCATATAATGAAAGTATTATCTGATTTATTTAGACAATATCAGTTAACACTATTACCAATTGAAAATGAATACCTGCATTTACACCAAAATACTACAGTTCTAGGTGTAAGTCCTCCATTTCACAAAGTAGTTTTGTTTGATGAACAACAGAAAAAGGAAATTTATATAAAGAGGCCGCAAAGCTTAGAAGTGCTATTGGCCAAATCAGAAGAGATGAAAGTTAAAAAAAGACATTTAAATCAAATTCGACAGGAGAAAGCTGATCTAGAAGAGAACAAATTAAAGAATAAAAGAACTAAAATGGGCGGTTCAAATACAGTAGATTTTTTTAAAAATCAATATGATACCATCAATAGTCAGTTAGATGATCATCGCGTAGAATCAAATAGTGCTTTTGCAAACAGCAATAGAGTGTCAATCTCTTCCACTAATAATGACAATATTGAAGTATCTAGAATATGGGTAAGATATAAAGCTGGGTTTTCAAATGCAGTCAGGAAGAATGTTACGTGGGAAAATCTATGGAATTAATAGATGGGCTTATAGTTAGACACTAGAGAATTAATTAATATATTAGTATATAGATAGATGAGGAAATAGAAGTGTTATATAGATTGCTCTTCAACATATATTCCAACAAAACATGTTTGTAGTAGCTTTTCGTATGAAACCCACCTGTGATGTTTATTGAACCAAGGCAAAAGATCTTTATCCTTTAATGAAGTAATGATATTTATCCCACCTGGGTGAAATTCTAAATATTCAGTTAAACAATAAACATTTCCATCAATTACACACCAATAATCATTATCGTTTGAACTTTTATCATCCATATTCACCCATTTTTGATGCCTTTGTAGAATTTCTTTATTAATCTTTAAATGTGGTTTAATTTGATATGGTGGTATATGGTGGCTCAACTGATTTATAGCAGTTTTTGAGTTCAGTTGAAGAAAAGTAAAATCATCCTTTAATTGAGATAGCCCTGTTACTAGTTCCCCCTTTATGCCTTTTGTAGCAACCAAATGACTCCAATCTAGGGGACTATGGCCAGGTTTTAATTTAACTTTATTTCTACTTCTCAAAGATGTTGTACTATTTGTAGTATTGATGATGTTGTTGAGAGTATTGAATTTGGTCGATAAAACAGGGTCACCATTAGTTCTGTTATGTTTAAGTGAGTGTATGATTCGAATTGAAGGTGTTTTAAATCTATTGGTACCATCTACATGATTTGAGATGGGCGTTTTCTTTGCCTCCATGTTTCGCTTCTAGTAAATTATGAATATAAATAAGGGAAAGTCTAGTTCTCTTGAAAGAAAAAGTAAGTAATATGACTTAAATTCTTTTGTATATATATATATATCTTTACTAATGTAATTTTTCTAATGGTCTTTATTTGCACTCTTTAAGGATAGTTATAATTATCATGACATACGTGTTGAGGACATTCGACATAAAAATTAATATTAAAGATGATTTAATTTACGTAGAAAAATGAAAAAACTTAATATCAGTATTCAGAGGAACTTCAAAAAATTCATTCTCTGTGTAAAATATATATAGGATATGATGTGCATATATAAATTTTATATATATCTATTCATCAAAGAAGTCATCTTCAGAATCTGAGTTAAAATTACTATTTTGCTTTTTGGAGTTATTATTAGCACCATCAAAGGAAGCAAAGGGATCAGTGCTATCTTTTCTTTCAAATATAATTTTAGAATCAGTATGGCTGCTTTCTTGTTTGGAGATTCCATTTAATATCTGTACAATTTCATTTTCACTAATTTTATGTCTTAGTTGGCCAGATGAAATGATTCTTTGTAAGTATTGTTCAACAGCAGCAACACGTTCAGGTCTTACCAAAGACACACGAGATAATCGTTCTAATGCTTGTTGCTCTAAGAAAGGAGTTAATGTGCTGCTAACTCCATTCGCACGATTAGCATCGCTGTTACCATTAGTATTGTTAATATTACTATTATTTCCGTTATTACTGCTTAAAGCAGACTGATTTTTTAATTGTGCCAAACGGGCCTCTCTAATAGCTCGTAATTCTGAATCCATACTTGACTACAAGCGACAAATATATGTGTCTTTCCTATAAGTAATCTTCACAGAAGGGAAAAACAAAATTTTCTTTGTGTAAAAAGATATGGTACGATAGAAGTTAGATATTGTTACTGTTAAATTGAAGAAAACAGTATTGTTGGGAGATCAAAGTACACTTTTTCAGATATTCTTTTCCCTTGTTTACTGTTTGTGGGTGTGTTTAAGCCTTCCACATTTTCGAAAAAAAATAAGTTAACTTATTGAGACCTATAGACAACAAATGCAATAACATGGACTTAGACATAGGTAACAACATTAGCTAACAATATTTTGTTTTCTCTTTTGCGCAGTATAATGAAAGATCTTCTCTAGAACAGATAAAAAAAATAGTGAAAATTAGAAAGTAAAAAAAAAAATAGAAAATTTTTGATCCTGAAACATAGACACATATATATCACATACTCACTGAGACTTCAATAACATAAGAGACTAATAGCTACTAAGAGAACAGTAGCGAAAACTGGTGACTAGAAAGTGGGAAGGAAGGAATCATCCTGTACAGGAAAGTACAAAGAAAGATATATATAGAAAGAAATAAAAAGAGATTGTATGTCAGTGTGTAAGTATAGGTTAGCCAATTACTGAGACATCCCATTCAATAAAAATAAAATTGAAATATAGATTATAATAAAAAAAAATTAAAACCAGATTATTTGATCATTACTATAGTTTTTGTATTAATTTACTGTACTTTTTCCTCTTAGGTAATAATAGTCATAAACACGTAAAGCAAGGAAGGAAAAAAAAGAGTGAGGTTATTAAAAGTTCAACCGTCTGTACATAGTAATACACAGTATTCATCATCCTTTCATAAATTTCATTCTTATAACTTTTTGAGATTAACTCTCTAGTTTCACAAACGCAGTATTTCTGCCTCTTCCATAAGTACACAGGAAACTCGTGATAGTTCTTCAGTATTCTCTAAAAGATCTAGCGCTGCTGATAATCATACCATTATGGCTACTAGTAAGAAAGAAAGACCCAAGAGATCTTCTTCACAAAATGTTGATTATAGTTTAAAATATAGAAAGATAATTACCCCTGAGGATTCAGATAATAATAAAAAGAATAAGAAAACTAAAATTGCTAATAATAAAAGTAGTAGTAATAAACAAGATGATGATAAACCACACAAAAATGATGATACTCATAAAATGCCAGCACGAACATCTTTGTTTAAAACAGACTCAAATGGTGAAATCATAGGTATCAATGATGATTTTGATCCAAAGGATGTTACTAATGGTGTTAGTGAGGATAGCAGCGTGCGTAATTTAAATAAAAGGACTCAATTATCCTCTTATTCTTCTTCTTCTAGTATGAGGAACCCGTCACACTCTTTATCTTCAAACCCAGATAGTGCGGGTGAACATACATCCAGAGTCCATACGGATACAAATGGAATAACACCATGGGTTCGTGATGTTATTAATGGGGCTACTGGCTTGCCATTAAGTCAATTTCCTACAGAGAAAATTAAAAGAGAAAGGCTTTGGAACTATAAGAAGATTGTATTTTCATCATCCAATATAATTGATGCTAATAATGCAAATTCGCCGTCTTCAAATAACTTACAAAAGAAAAGCGACAGTGCTTTACTATTTTCTTCTCCACTCACTACATTAGAACCAATTAAGAGGGAGAATAGTAGGAAAAAAATTATAAGTAATCAAAACGAATCAAACTTAGGAGAATATAATTATACAAAGTCAAGTCCATCAGCATCGAAGTCAAGATCTTTATCACCATTATTGTCAAGTAATTCCTTTAATATAAGTCATATGCAAAACAATATAGACATTATAAATGAAAAGGAGCAACAATATAAAGCTAGCTTAAAAACTAATGAGTCAGATTACTTGACTCACCAAAGTTGTTTAAGACATGTAATAGATAATGATAAAACTAGCTTTTCAGAAGCAGTTAATATCAAGGCAAAGCTACCAAGCTCACATCATATAGTATCCAAGCCGTTGATCTCTAAAAATAAACTGTTTACTGCCATTACTTCAGAGTCTTTGACTACGGGTACTTTAAAGAGTCAAAAAGAAAATATAAATAGCATAAATGACAAAAATCATAGTAATACAACTACTGTTGAAATTGACAATGATGATTTTTGTTCTTCCTGTGGACAGACTGGTTCATTTTTATGTTGTGACACATGTCCTAAATCATTCCACTTCCTATGTTTAGATCCTCCCATGGATCCAAACAATTTACCAGAGGGTGATTGGTCATGTCCAAACTGTATTTTTAAGTCTAACTATCCAACTCAAACAAAATATAGACAGGGTGAGCTACAATTTGTTAAAAATAGATCGGCAGAAGGAAAAGGGAAGTTGTTTAGTAAAATGTTATTTAAATTGCAAAGTTATAATCCCAGACAATTTAGTCTCACACAATCCATAAAGGATACATTTGAAGATGTTAAAACGGGTCCACATAATGAGTATAATGATAAAACTTTTAAAACACCATTAACAGAGAGACAACTATTTAACACTTCATACGGGCAGTCTATAACTAAACTGGATTCATATTGTCCAGAGATTCATTATATAACTAATGAGGAGAATCCAAGTAAATTTTTGACATGTTATAAATGTAATACAACTAGATTCGGTTCTTGGGATCATCCAGAAGAATCAAGGTTGTTAATTAAATGCGACTATTGTCAAACTCCGTGGCATTTAGATTGTATTCCAAATATTCCAAGAGCTTCTTTGAAAAATTTAGGTTACAAATGGAAGTGCCCATTACATGCAAATACTGTAAAACAAAGAAGATTGTCTAAAAGGCAACCTTTTATGAGACCTTCGCAAACCTGTGGGTTCAAGAACAATGGTGATATTGAGATAATATTGGATGAGATTATTACAAATAAAGAAAGAGATATTAAAAGGATTGGTGATTTGGATCCGATACCAATAGTAGACGAATCATCCGTTAAGGTTGATTTTGTTGATAAAATATTCAATTATAAAAGGTTACAAAAAGATAATGCAATTAGACTACAAGAAAGATTGATAGATAAACTTGTTGATAACTATAAAAATCAGAATGTACGTGATATTGCTTCTCTAGTATATTTCAATTATTGTAATAAGAATAAAAAAAATGAGAAGTTGTGGAACCTACGAGAACTGTGTCATCTAGCAAATAGTGAATTGTCTGTTGAAAATAGGAAATCAGAATTGGAAGATAGAGTGCACGTGGAAGAAAATAATGATATCATATTGTCTGCACAAGATCTAAAGGAATTATTAATGATCAAACAATTGATCCAGTCCAAACCAAAAGAGGAAATAATAGCATTTTTCGGTCTTAAATAAAATGGAATTAGATAGACTAAAAAAATTAGAGTCTTAACAATGATATACTTATATTTATTAGTTATATTATATGCATATATATTCTTTATAACGATAGATAATACAATAATAGAATTGAATATATTTGTTAGTGCTTTTGCGTAAGGTATTTTTGTTTCAGGCTCTTGATTAGCAAAATAATTTCCTTTTAATCATCATCTTCATTGTAATTAATAGCTTTTCTTTGTCTTAAATTTTTTTTGCGAACATTATTATAAACTATCTTACCTTCAGGAAGAACATACGGAGCTTCCGGATCTTCATCATCACTATTGGTATCTCTCTTTTTTTGTCTTCTTTCAATCTTGCTTTTTTTTACGCGTTGTGCATCAGTTAAATCACCATTAGAATATTCGTTGGCAAGTAATCTCTTTTGCGCTTTTTGTCTTTGTGTCTGTGATGTGTGGATAATTTTGTTTGCCTTTAATCTGATGGTTGATTTTATACTCACCAAATATCTATCGGGAATATATGTTTTAAAAGATGCCTGAGCCTCTTCAACAGTATTAAAAGGTTTGAATAAATCATTAGGAAGGTTTAATTTACTAGGATATGCAATATGCTGCCAACCGCATCTATTTTTCAATTCTAATAAAATAAGTTGCGCTAATTCACCGACAATATACATTCTTTCATTGTTTGTTTTCTTAATCTTAAATGCTTCGTTTTCATTGTCATTTGCCTTCCTGCCTTCATCATCATTATCTTCTTCTTCTTCCTCATCCTCAATATTGTCTTGGTAATTTTTTACTCTTTCCGACAAATAGTAAAGTAAACTGAAATTTTCTTGAGATGCAATAGAGTCAAAATAGAAAATAAGATAGTCCAACGATGTCTTTAGTGCAGCTATATATTCTTTTTCGTCTCCGTTTAATCCTTCGATGATATCTGGATGATGAGAGATAGCATGAATCAATCTGGGCAATGCCCTTTCAAAAAAAGTACCTTTCCTAAATGATGGTTTTCCAACTGTATAATTAATCCAGGTTTTTGTTGTTGTTTTTAAATTGCTATTAGGTTCATAAGCTGTAAAAAATATAAGTGGCAAAAATTTTATTGAAATCAATTCGTCAGAAATGTATGTTTTTAATGTTTCTAAAAATTGTGTTCTTACAGGAAGACACTCATCCTCTACAAGGTTAATTAATTTAATAATATCAGACGCAGTAATAAAATCGCTCATATTTGCTACCTTAGCCAACTTTAAAACTTGTAACCCTGCATAACATCTCAATTTAGTTTGATATGTCTCTGGTGTGGGATAGTTTTCTTTGTTCTGTTCAGATATCAATTCACCACCACTTGCAATGATATAGAAAAACAATTTTAGGTTTCTTTCAGCAAAATTTCTTGATAAATCATTTTTATGGACATCAGGGGCAATAGATCTCAATTTATTGGTTAAAAGTTTTAATGTAAATACTTTAGCATTTAAAGGTTTTAATTTATCATTGTCTGTTACAAGTAAACTATTGTCATCTATCCAGTTAGTTTCGTATCCTTCGAGATTACCAGTGACTTGGTTTGCTAATAATACTTCTTTTATTACATATGTAACTATTTCAGTGGAGTTTTCATCCAGAATTTGCGGGTGAAATCTTAATATTTCCATCAATGCTAATATATGTGAAGCAAAGTTCTTATCTTGCTTTATATTTAATGGTAAAATAGAATTCTTGATGCCAGTTAATAGTTCATTTGAATCCTTAGAATATGCTAAGATCTTTGTGGAATATTTAGTGACAGGTACCGTACCTTCCATAGCAAGATCTTTTAATTTGTTCATGAAGAAATCATCATCAAAATCAACATCATCTTTTAACACTTTCACGATTTTGTAAAGAGTTTTCAGCGTGTCGCTTAATTGCACAGTTTTCTCATTATTGCCAATTGTTTCGATATCGAAACAATTGGCAAGTTCCCTTAATTTAACAACTTGATCTTTAAAAGATGTGGGGTTAACATTGGCGATATCATCAAGAAGTCTTCTTCTCAGTTCTTTATTCTTATTGTCGGTTAATTCAGAATCATTTAAAAATATATTGATATTTGATGTGTTGTATATTAAAGGTGAGGCCCTGAATAATAAAATTTTTATCTGCAATGCTAAATCCTTTGGTAAAAGAGTGGACACAGAAGGAATATCATACTTTCTAAATAATCCAGGCTCTTCTAATTTAACCATTAATTCTTTTATACTATTTTTAATACTAGTTATTGATGCATCATTAGTGATACAAGATTTAATTAAGAAAAAAATTCTAGGATCATTAAATTCTTTAATTAATTTTAATGATTCTAAGGCTTTCATTTTGGCTGATAGAGAATTAGAAAGCCATTCTAAGGTTTTATTGAACTTTATTCTGGTTTCTAGGTCAAAATTATCATCTATGCTACTATTATTCAAATTGTTTTTCTTGTCTTGATGGTTCAATATTTCACAAAACTGGATATACTTCGATAAGGCTAGTGACATTTGAATTTGACGTTTGTTAAAAGCAGAAAAAGCAGTAAAGGCTTTATTATCACAGTTTGATAAAACTATGAAAAGACGTTCTACTCTTTTTTTATCATCAGTTTGTAATGGTAAAATATATTCAAACATTATTCTATCAACCTCTTCATTAATATGTTTGTTATTAATATAGTATAAGTTTAGCAAGATAGAAGGAATTGTGTCCACGACTTCCCATATGTCACTATTATCAGGAGTTCTGCTAATAGATTCAATGGAATCTGAGTAAAACTTACCTGATATCATGATAGCTAATTCCCTAATTTCTTTGTTCTTTTCTCTCGTTAAATATAATAAAGATGAATATACAGACACTTCACGAATATTTTGCCAAATTTGCTGGACTGGAACCTTTTCAAATACTTGGACAGAACTTCTTCTTACTTGTACATCGGAATCTATAAGAGTCTTATTTAAGCCTTTGCTTAGTTCCTCAGATACATTGTTTCCAAAAGATATTATCTGGGGGACAGTATCGACCCATTGCATTCTGACTTCAGGACTAATGTCAGTTATCTTTAATATCCAAGCATCGAACACTTCTTGATATGTAGGGAGGAAACTAATATTATTAGAATTGCTAGTCATAAGTTGGCCAACTAATTTGGTAGCAGCTTTCCTAATATCATCGTGAGGAGAGGATAACTCATGTTGTATATAACCAATTACAGCACTAATCAATTCTGGAGTTGTTTCCCATAATCTAATCACCAACTTGTGTAATTTCGTAATAGTTTTTATAATCTTTTCGTTTGATTCATATGTCATTGAAGTTACAGCAGTGTCAAATTCGTCGTCTTTGGTCACCTGATACAATATTTCAGAATAGTATCGGGTCAATTGTCTGCTAATTCTATTGGTGTACGAATTACAAAGTATAAGAGATAATTCGTAACCAGTATTAGAAATCGTACCAAGCCCTTTGGGTATATCATTTGGATTATAAGTTAAAAATTTATTGAAGATTAACCTTAAAACGTTTATTGGGACCGAATCAAACTCTGATAAAAGTTCACCTAAGATACTGCCGATAACCGAATAAAGTTTAGATGGAAACAATTTTCTATTATCATAAAAGATTTCGAAAATTTCTTCCAATAATTTATTGGAACTAGGTAGATCAGCTAATAAGACAATGGATCTATACTCCAAAATTTTAGTAATCAAATAGGTCTGTTGAATTGTGTAAAGATTATCAGACTCCCCTAACATTTCAAACTGTGATAGAAAAAGTTTAAATATATCAGTTAGTTGCACATCAGTATATGGAGCATTTGGAGCATAGAGCCTTAATATATCACTTAAACAGCAACTAACAAAGGCCCTGATACCATCATCCTTATGTCTAAGGAGTTTTTTATTTATTAAATCTTTGCTATACTTATCCAAAGAGATTAAATCTATATTTTCTTGTGATATAGTGGATAATTCTTCGTGTAAATCATTTAGGCGGTTAGATAATTCGCTTGTTGGGATAATATTATCTGCAGTTGATATAATTGATTTATTAAACTTTAGTCTTATTTTCCCATTTATTGAAGACATATTCGATACAACAGAAATTCTGAGATGGGCAGTAGCAGAGATATTTAATAAGTAGTTGTGTTCGGTAATATGTATCTGTTGGTTTTATTTTTTATTCTTAAACGAATATCTGTTGCAGTACTTATCTGAAGAACAATATATTAAGGTAAGTGAACTAATAAATAGATAAGAAGGTTTTTTAATATCTCTTTCTTTAGTACGTTAGCTAGTCTCTATAATTTTTTTTTTTTTGAAAGAAGATATTTCTGCTTGTAATAAGAATTTGTTTACATTATGGGTGAAACGCGTAAAATAATTGGTGTTTCTACATATATATATATATGTATCTATAGATAGAGAGATAAATTTTATATCGCCACATTTTGCCATCGCATTTTTCTTGAAAAAGAGAGAAAAGAAAAAGAAAACGTTAAGGTGAATATTAGGGCTATGATATAATTTTGTTGGCTACTATTAGGGCTTGTCTGGCTGGAAGAGGAACAATAATGTGTGTTGAAATGCATATATTCCGGAGATTTTCAAAAGCCATTCCGCCTAAGAATGCTAAGCAGTTTGGGAAAGGGATCTGAAGATCTGAAGCGGGAATCATAAAAACGTTTCCTTTCCACAGGGTTCAAGGAGGTTTTTTTACCAGCTTATTTTAATTATTAGCTATTAATCCCTTCTAAATCCAACTGCATTCTTATTTAGTATATAAGGAGGGGAAAAAAACCATGAATTGACGGTTAGAAGAAATGTGAAAGAATAATAGGGAAATGCTTTGGTAACGATTAAAAAATGTTAAAAAATAGCATAAATATAGAGAATAGTGGTAAGGACAAGGTATAGCGTCAACGTGCATTTTGGATACAACCTTTTTAACCTAATTAGATTCTTTGGTTTTATAGCACTTTGCTTTAGTCGTAATTGATTTTTTTATATAAGTCATATGCAATAGTTGCAGGGAGACTTTTTTATAGTATCCGAACAGACTTAGTCTTTTGATTAAATAAACATCTACAAAATACGAAGAATGGAGAAGAATTGAAAATTATGACTGGAAACTTTTGTGTCATCTTGAACATGCCTTAAAAGTTAGATAATGTAATCTCTGTATTGAGTTGTCTCACTACTTCATTGAAAACTTTTATACTAGATATAAAACATAACAAGGGTTTTTTGTAGTTATTTGTAATGTTTTTTCAGTATTTTAGTAGACATCTAATAATGGTTATTATAAATTTATGCCAATACAAATACATATTGTTCAAAATACTTATGCTTCTGGAAGTAGTGCAAAAATGGCTGTCCTTCAGTAGTTTTTATCATTTATTTAGAAGTTAATGGCATTGGGGAGGCATAATATATTGATATGCCAAGTTTTGTTTTTGTTAGAATTTCTATATGATTTTCTCTAGTGTAAAACTAAGTGGATACCATATGTGGCGTTGACAACGATCATGCATTTAAGATCACGAAAATCAAATGACGTATAGAAATAACACAGAAAAAATATTACCATAGTATTTTGTCACAACACAATGTTTGGCATTCAAGTGAAAATTTACAAAGTTCCGAAAAGATATAAATTCAGTTAATACTATGTCGAGATATTATTATTTTCGTAGAATTAGATTTTAAAAGAGATACATATTACTTACGTTGTATATTATTTTATTTTTTATCGTACGAAAATAAAAGTGGAGATTTGCATCTTAATCCTAACTTATTCATTCACTGCGGCCTCTCCCCTAGAGTTTATTTTTATTTAATATGGATTACATTGATAATTTAGAATCCAGTATATTATTTGTCCTTAAAGTTACTGAAACTTTTCTAACTAGATATTATTTTATGATTATCTAATTACACAAATATGTATTTATGGACATTATGTTATTTATTTTTACTATATGTTATCCTTAATTTTTAGACTTGTTCTCTCCTCTAAAACTGATTGGCTTTACTTTGGATATATAAATCTACTGTTCCTTTGGGGGGGAATAATATTAGTATATATGTCTTTAGCGTCGGTAATGATAGTTTATAATTAATATTTTATATTATTATTCAACGATTATATAAAATATTTTCCCCTCAAATTCTTATTTGGAGAATAAATGATTATACAGATATAAAAGAAATATAAAAATACATTGTGCATATATTATTCACCCAGATTGGAAAATTAAGAAGTAAAGTTGTCCATTTATATATTCTGTACTTTTTGAAAACTTTTCCTAATATTTTTTTCTTATTTTGATTTTTTGTGATCTTATCTCCTCAATACAGGATTGTGCATAACATAAACTTTTCTTTCTTGAAATGATGGTTTATTTCCTAAACAGGTATAAGATCATTCCAGTAATATGGGAACTATGTATTCATGCTTAATTATACTTTATTACAAAGACAAGTTTTTAAGAAGCAGTACTATGATAATTGCTTATATATAATGTCTTACTTCCTATTTCTTGTGAAATTGATAGTTAACTATCATTTAAAACTTTGTAAAATAACACTGACACCATTACCTGAAAGGGAAAATCATAAGTTAATTATAAAATATAATTAATAAACCTGAACAATATTAAAGAATATAAGAGGATATTTATCTTACTAAAAGAAATAATAAAAATAAAATTTCAACATAATAAAAGATAAAAACTTGTATATTTATGTTTTCTGTATTTTTTTTTATAACTATGTTCTTTCTAGATACAATTAGCATATTATAAAAATATCGTTTTCTTAACAATATATATCTGATAACATAATATTTCATAAGAAGAAGCACCTAGAATGTTACTGTAGTTAGCAGTCATGATTAAATGATAAAGTTAGAGGTATGTATTTTATTATTATAATTCTTCGACCTTTTATATAATGTACATAAAATAAATACATATACAAATAAAATATAGTTACTTAAAATATTCAGAGATAAATCATAATTATTAATTCTTTTCCTTCTGAT